>APFE031573252.1:69727-100978 GCA_000404065.3 Pinus taeda
ATGCAAGTTAAAGAAGTCTCTGTATGGGTTAAAACAGTCACCAAGGATGTGGTATCAAAAATTTGATACATTTATACAGGGACTTGGCTTCACCAGAAGAAAAGTAGATCATTTTGTGTATTTTAAATTAATTGGTGACCGTGTTATTTATCTGGTCTTGTATGTGAATGATATGTTGCTGGTTGGAAATGACAAAGAAATTATCCAAGATTTGAAGACCCATTTGTGCTCCAAATTCGACATGAAAGATCTTGGTGTTGCAAACTATATTTTGGGCATGGAAATTAAAAGAGATTGGACAAAGAGGAAGCTCTGGTTAAACCAGTGGAAGTATGTCGAGACAATATTGCAGAGGTTTAATATGCATGATAGTAAACCGGTTTAGGTTCCTATTCCTGTAGGTGTAAATTTATCTGCTGAACAGTGTCCCAAGACACAAGAAGAGAAAGAGGACATGTCTCATGTTCCATATGCAAGTGCAGTCAGTAGCCTGATGTATGCGATGGTCTATACTAGACTAGACATTGCACATGCAGTGGGAGTATTGAACAGGTTTATGTCAAAACCAGGGAAGGAGAACTGGACATCAGTGAAGTTGGTTTTTAGGTATTTACGTGGAAATAGTGATTATGGTTTGTGCTACCAAGGAAGACCAGAATTGGACAGAGTGGTTGATATTCATGGATTTTTTGATGTAGACTAGGCTGGAGATATAGATCAGAGCAGATCTACAAGTGGGTATGTGTTTAACCTATTTGGAGGTGCAGTTAGTTGGATGAGTAAGAAACAATCTGTAGTGCCACTATCAACTACAGAGGTAGAATACATGGCTACCACTCATGCAAGCAAGGAAGTAGTTTGGTTGCAGAGATTGTGTTCAAGTATGGGGTTAGTACAGGGAGCTATAAGGATAGACTGTGACAGCCAAAGTGCAATTTTCTTGGTAAACAACCCTGCATAACATTCAAAGACAAAGCACATTGATGTTTAGTATCACTTTGTGAGGGATATGATAGAAGAAAAAAAGGTGTTGCTGGTAAAGGTGGACACTTTGAAGAATACTGTAGATGCATTGACAAAATCTGTGAGCTCTAAGAAGTTCTCTTGGTGTAGAGAAACAATGGGCGTTGCAGGGCTGGATAAATAACTAAGCTCTCTTGTGTCCGCCTGTGGAAATAAAACAACAAGTGGGAGAATGTTGGGTTGTGTTATATTCTTTCCACGACTAGCCCACATAGTTAACTGAGGGGTTAGAAGGGGGGCAGAGACCCCCCTTCGTTGTGCTGATTGCGTAGCGGGGGAATTCACAAGGGGTTTTGTACATGTTTTCCACACATGGTTTTAGACGCGATGATTTTTTTGTCCATGGTATTGGATGCTTCAACATGTATAAATATGTATTGTAACATTGAAAGGAACATAATGAAAAATCAAGCTGGTAGTCCTGGTTTTGGGATCCAGGGGAAAATCTCTATGTATACGTGTTTTATGTGTTATGCTCTCACATTATTTATTTTCTATGTTTTAGAATTCATATGCAAGTAATTTTTGTATGGGGTTAAAACCTACACTCCCCTTCACTAGCTTGTGTCAACACTACTCCTAGTGCAATACACGAGGCATCCACATGCACGTGGAATTCCTTCTTCTAGTCCAGGAATTCAGGATCGGTGCGTTAACCATTTTCTCCTTCAAGACATCCAGGCTACGCTGACATTCTTCATTCCAACAGAATGTAGCATCCTTCTTTAGAAACTTTTCCATGGGCGCGGTAATATGACTATAAGCCTTGATGAACTTTCGATAATACCCGGTATGGCCCAACATTACATGCAGCTGAACACTCCTTGGGGCTTCCAAATTGATTATTACAGAGATCTTGGTAGGGTCCACCATGATGCCTTGCTTGCATACCACAAGACCCAGAAAAATCCCATAGGGGACACAAAACAAGCACTTCTTCAGGTTCAACACAATCTCATACCTTTGACACGTATCCAACATTAAACATAGACTGTCTACATGGAACTTGACTAGCCCAAACACTATCCAATCATCGAAATAGAACTCCAAGAATTTGTGAATGAACTTTTTGAAAGTCGCGATGACTACAGGAGAGAATATCGTCGACGCATTCTTGAGTCCAAATGACATTATTGTATACTGGAAACAACCCCATTCTGTCATGAAGGTTGTCTTACTCCTATCCTCTGGTGCGATCTTAATATGATGGTAGCCAAAGAACCCATCAGTGAAGGAATACGCTTCCTGTCCTCCCACACTATCCAATACTTCATTAGTAAATGGTGTCGGAAAGGGATCATGGGCACATGCATCGTTAAGCTTTCTGAGATCTACACAAATCCTTATTTCATCCTTCTACTTTTTTTCCTGAACTACCATTGTACTCACCCAATCAAACTCCTCCACGTGTTCAATAATACCTGCTTCAAGCATCTTGGCCAACTCCAAGCAAACCTTTTCCTTGTATTTGGTATTAAGGCAGTATGGCCTCTGCTTAACAGGCTTTGTGTTTGGTTTCAGAGTTATTTTCATTACTACCAAATTTCCTATGATGCCTTTCAGGTCTGAAAATTTTATAGGGAACAAATCTTGATATTCGCAGAGAAACTTAGCGACTTTATCTATTATAGCATCATCCTAGTAATCCCCAATCTTCGCAAACTTCGGCTCTGCCTCTGTGCCAATGTTTACTTGCCTAGTTTTCAATGGCATGGTGATGTATGGAATCTTTATCTGTGGTCCCTCTATCTCATGGTGGCCTTCTATTTCTGGGATGTTAATATTCCTTGGATCCTCATCCTCTCCTTCAGTAGTCACATTATAGCACTCCAGTGGATGGCGCAGTTGGGTGATCTAATATGGTTAAATCAATTCCAAAGGATCTTGCAGTATTCTGATGACTTCTGCCTTAACCTCTTGCAGAGCCCCATCAATGTTTTCAAACCCATCTTCAATGCTGAATGTTCTCATGAAACCTTCTATTAAGACATCCCATTCCATGGTGCCGTGGCGAAGCTCCATCTCCAAATACCAGTTCATAGGGATTATGTGCAGAGTGTGACAGAATAAATGCACCCATTCTGGTTGTGGCTTTGTTCCATATACCTTAGTCCATTTGGCCAAGTGATCACGTGGATCATTCCTCCCATCATACTTCTCAATTACCCATACTTTAGGCTGACCAAACCATGTTCTCATCATTCTTCTGTAATCGCACCACTCATCAAAGTTGTCTTTGTGCGTACCCCACCACTGATCGTGCATAGCGCGCAGTGCCTAGTCCAACGCTTGGAAATGGTAATCCTATGGGACTTCTCTTTCAAAAGCATCCAAAAATTTATCCACGTCAGTAAAACCATCATAATAAGGAAAATTTCTTACCTCTGACGACACACAACACATCGATTTGGTCATCATGTTGTAGCGTGATGTGGCTACTTCATGCAGCGTATTTTGCCAATGTTCTAAGTCTTCATCTGAATCCGAAGTACAAGAACTTTCGCGGTCCCATGCAATTCATCCATCAGCTATCAGATTAACCCAATCTTGGTTTTGTGCTGTTATTTTATAGATCTGATCCAAATCATCATCGCTTTCCTCATAGTGGCGGACTGGTTTAGTATAGCGCAGTCCTTCTGTAGGGTCCAATGGTACTATAATGTAGAGTAATTTCCTCTCAAACAACATTGTTCGCTTCCTCAAATTGATGACCCCATTCATATCGATATCCCAATCAATTCCTAGGAGCGCGGGGTATGGATTTCTATCATCAACAATCTCTATTACTTCAAAATCAGCCAGCGCGCTCGCACCTTCTATATCTATGGTAACCGCTTGAAATCATCCCATATGGATAATCTTCTATTGGTTCTCCATCCTCAATTGAATCAGATACCACTGCAAGGCAGGTCTTCCCATCCTCTCCCATGTTTTCTTAGGTAATACGTTCACGTTAGACCCAAAATATAGAATAACTTGGTCCATCTCATAATCTCCTATTTGCACGGTAAACCTCATTTCATGCCTTGTTCTTGCTTTATGCTTACCAATATTTTTGACTCTACGGGGTCCATCAGAAGAATTATCCTTACTGGCACATTTGTTGATCAACTCTTGTATTCCTTTTACAGCCTTGCTATCGCATAATAGTTTCATACAAGTCTCCAGGAATGTGGTAAGCATAGAGGGGTCAACCTCTGTAGACGCGCTAGTATCTGATAGTTTGTTATGACTTCCTGAGGTAAAGGCCTCAACAAAGCTTTTCTTTGCTTCCATGAACGTTTCCTTCGTACACTCCAGATCAAACCCCACCTCCTTTTCTGGAGCCTTGAGGACCCCCTCAATTTCTTCAGGTCATTTCCCTTTATCATCACCAGTCATCATTCCTCTTCGCAGCAAAATATTCACTATGGGATCCTCTTCACAGGGCTCGAACCTCATCATCTGTAAATTTTGGGTAGGTTGTTAAGGCTGCGCCTTCTTCACCTGCATTTTAGCTATCAATATAGGGCATTCTTCTATTGCATGGTCAAACTGAGTGCAATATTGACATGATGGGCGTGTCTGATTTGTACACTCTCATGCATAGTGTCCTGGAATTCTGCAATTGTAACAAATGACCTGCCCCTGACCCCTACCAGGTCCTCCTCCTCCTTGGCCTCGTCTGTGCCCCTGATATCCTCCGCACATTCCCCCAGTGCCCTGATCTAGAGGTCGAGTTTTTCCTTGCATTTGATACGTAGGTGTCCTCTCCATCATTAATTCATAGCTCCAACAATGACGATCATCGTGGCCTACCAACTTGTAGAAAACATAGAACAATTGTTGTGGTGTATGTACAAACTTTTGCAGCAAATGACAATTATCTATTACATGTTTTACGGCTACTTGACAAATTACACACCATGGGGCAGGCCCTGTACTTGGTCTTGCTGGAGTTTCCTGCCTTAGGGGCATAGGACCCCCTTTTGTGATGTAATTCGCGAAGATAGGGCAGTGACCTTTATCATGCCCCTGGTTTTTAGACTTGAGATACCAAACTTCTTCATGTACCTCCAGCCGAGCCCCTTTTTCCTTTTTCAAGCTTTGCAACTCCAAGCAAAGGTTTTGCAACTCCATGTGAATCTATTGAACCCCTCAAGAAGCATCCTAAATAGGCGTTTCATGCAATCTCATCGCAATTTGCAGGGCCTTCACCTGAGTTCCTATCTTTTGCTATGATAAAGAAACCCTTAGGTGGGGTAGGAGCAAGGCTACAAACCTTTCATGGTGCTGAATATCTCTGAGATTCATATTAGCTTTGTGGATCTGGAACTTCAATATTTGATCTAATTCCCAGGGCATTTCACCAAGCCTCATCGTGATTTCCTTGAATTTGATTACTGATCGTGATTTAGACTTAGGATTATTGAATTCTTTGTTCAGAGCAGTTTGAGTGTCTGCTAATGATGCCATCATGTTATCGGTGCAACACTTAATGTACCATGTTAGCGCGTGATCTTGTAGAGTGGTAACTAACTGCGCCTTCTTTATATTATCATCCATAATTTGTTGTGTTATCCATACAACCTTCACAAAAAGCCAAAACTGATTTGGATCCTCACTTCCTAAGCCCTTGAAAATGAGCAAATTCATGGTATTGGACATGTTGAACGTCGGTGCAGGTGGTGGTGGCATGGACGAAGGTGTATGTTGTGGAGGCGAAGGTAGAGGTGGTGTGGGCGGATGAGGTATTCGTGGAAAACCCTTCCTTATCAACTGTACAGCGCTTCGCTGTGAGGCCTGTACCACTCCCTTGTTGTCACTTGAAGGAGGTTCTATCAATGGGATATATTCAGGACCTGTTCTTCCTTGAATTCTAGAACTTTGTCCGCTTCGTGTAGATCCAAACATCAAGGTAATAACATAACCCAATTTTCACATAAGAGCATCTTAATCCAAGTATTCAAGGATCTTAAATACTTACCTCGCGACCCCTTGAAGACGTGCCACTATGCTTCACTATAAATGACTGAGGTATCAACCGCGAACTCTGTAACAAATCCTCGAATGACTTGATCAAGCCAGTGATCAACTGTGTGTGCAATCTTATCTTCAGAAGCTTCCAACCTCCACACGAGCTTCGAGGTCCACACTATCGGGTCATCGAGCCTTGACCTTCCTTGGTCGTCTGCTAATTTAGTGATCCACTGAGATAGTTCAATCGGGAAGCTGTAGAAGAAGATTTCATGTATTTCTGTTTATAAATATCTATCCAACCACTAATCTTTTGTTAGGTGCAAATTTCTGTTTTCTTGCACCCCGAATTCATGGATCTTTCTATTCAACCACTTCTCAATTTCCTTCTTGGTCGGATTCCAGTGATGTGACACCACACATCTCTTTATGTAGATCTTGGTCCCGGCAACAGAGCCATTTGTTGGGTTAGTGGGTCCTGACCTAGGTTCAGAGTTAGTTGTGCCAAACAAATCCTTACACTATTGGCCCTTATGGCATCAATCCACGGAGCGTGGACTGAAGTCTCACCCGAAGCAGTATGGGGGGGTGCTGGAACCAATTTTCCGCATCCAAAGACTAGTGTGATGTCGTTTTCTACCCTAAATATGCCTTTACACAAATCAATAAGCCCTTATGGCTTATCAATGTAACTTCCTTTAATCAGCCTCTAGACCTCTGCGAAGGCCTATGACTGGCTTTCGCGGACCCGCAATAGGTGAATTAGCTACTTACACACATCGATATGTTTAACATACAACGATATAATCTTCATGTAAGAACTTAACATTAATTGCGTTTAGATAACAATATAGATCCAGTAAAATCGCGCATCAATACATCATTATTTCATAAATCCATCATTTATCACAGCGTAAATCACATTCATTCGTAACAAAAGTAAAGAGATATAACACAAGAATTTATGGAATAATCTTCTTTTATTGATATTTAGTTAAGCTTACAGTCTCAAGACTTCCCTGTGCACTCAACTGTAGGGGTCTGCACACTTAGCTCCAGACTCTACTCCAGGCCTTTGCACACGCAACTACAGAGCCTTTCTTCTACCTTCTGCACTAACTTAGACTCCTTCGCTTGTACCCATATATAACTTTTATTCCCCCATGATCATCCCTTAGACTCCCTAAGACACACCTATTTATACAATCCCATGGTCTACGGACCATGGGTAGATCTTTAGAATCCGACTCAACCTACATAAAAGAAAGGTAAAACCCTTTTTGACTCTTAACTAGCTACATGCTCTGCGACCACAACTTGCGGAGACTTTACATATTTTTAAAATAAAACTTGGGATTTTGCCCTAAAACTTAGGCTCTTGCCCAAAAATTAAACTAGTGGACCCCATCCCAATGGGCCCCCAACACAAAGATCGTGACTCACCCTTGAGTCACTCAGATGGCATGGAAATCTTGCTGCAAACACCGCCCAGCTCCACTTGTGAAACCGCTACTTTAGCTACGCTCTGCGTGGCTGCTTGCTTGACTTGTTCTACCATCTGCTCTATGGCTAGTGCTTCATTGACTCACTTGATCTGTTGTTGCGTACTCTGCAAGGTCGCCAAGTTTTCCTATATGTTGGCCGAGACTATGTAGGCTTCATACAACCAAGGTCCCAACCTGGGCTTAAGGACTGCCTCTTTCTTCTGTGCCACTTCCACCTATGTAATGAGTTGTTTAGCCTCCTGTAGCTTGGTGAGGTACTGTGCTAGAGCGATGGTGCGCTCCATTGCACTTTCTTTATTGTATTGCTGCTGGAGCTCGCAGACCTCTGTATTTAATACCTGTAGGGTGGGATATTCTTGGAGGCTCGTCGCTACTTCCATGGCCTACTCAAACAATGCAGTATAGTCCACAACCATGACATCCACCCTAGAAACTCCATCCTTAACAGTGGCTTTACGCTGTTCCCTAACCTCTGGTGGAGTTGAAGGTTGTGACTTCAGCTCTAGTTAAGTGATTTTCATGTTCATCTCAAACTGAACTCTGGCCACCTCTGCCTTAGCATCGCGCACACCCCCAACAAGTTTTCTAGTCTTGGCCTCCAATGGCGCTTCCTCATGTATGTGCAACTCTAGCACTGTCCTGCATGATTTTGTCACCACAGCTGCTAACTGAGCGCTTTGCACTTGGATTGTTTCTTTTTCTTTCCGATCCTCTGTCTTCTCGACAAACATCTGCTCATTGTTCACTCGATATTCATTTATGAGGCTGAGGGCACGCTGCTCCCATGATTTTAACTCTTCCGTCACACCTATCTACAACATGTGAAGATACTCATTGGGGAGCGTGGCGAGGTTGAGGCCGATGTTCTTTAGAGAACTCACGATGATTTTGTTATCGATCGCCTCCATGCTCAATGATCCTTCTGGTAGCACGACTGCTCGGAGATCCAGTGATCTGACCATCTCTGCTGCCTGACTGGTCCTAGGTGCCAAGCTCGTTAGTGCAACACATACCTACCCTGGCTAACCTGGATCCTTCTGGTCTGGATCTACAGCTCGCGCATATCCTTCTGGATAGTACTTAGCGCCTACTGTTGCTACTGTTCGAACTGCTACAACAGTTCCACTGTGGTATCACGCAGATTTTCTCCGATCTCATTGATATCGCCTTTCGTTAGTGTGATTGGATCTAGTGATGGCATTATAGCTTTTGACTTATTCCTAGACCCCTCCTTCTGCTGATAAATATCTTTCCAACCACTGTTCTTTTGTTAGGCGCAAATTTCTGTTTTCTTACATCGTGAATTCATGGATCTTTCGATCCAAGCACTTCTCAATTTCCTTCTTGGTCGGACTCTAGTGATGCGACATCACACATCTCTTTATGCAGATCTCGGTCCCAGTAACATAACCATTTGTTGGCTTAGTGGGTCTTGGCCCAGGTTCAGAGTTAGTTGCGCCAAACAAATCCCTACACTACTGGCCCTTTCAGCATCAATCTATGGAGTGCAGAATGAAGTCTCACCCGAAGCAGTATGGGGGGATGTTGGAACCAAGTTTCTGCGAGCAGAGATCAGCATGATGTCATTTTGTACCCTAGATCTGCCTTCGTGTAGATCGATAAGCCCTTATGGCTTATCGATGTAACTTCCTTTAATCAGCCTCTAGACCTCCACGAATTAGCTACTTATGTGCATCAGAGATTACTCTTAACCTAGTATTTACTTAAAATCTACTTAAGTATTCAATATGTTTAACATACAACAATTTAATCTTCGCATAAGCACTTAACATTATTGCGTTCAGATAAAAATATAGATCCAGTAAAGTCACGCATCAATACATGATTATTTCATAGAACCATCATTTATCACAACATAAAGTGCATTCATTCGTAACAGAAGTAAAGAGATAAAACATAGGAATTTTTGGAATAATCTTCTTTTATTGATATTCAGTTAAGCTTACAGACTCAAGACTTCCCTGCACACTCAGCTGCAGGGTTCCGCGCACTCAGCTGCAGACTTTAATCTAGGCCTTTGTGCACTCAAATACAGAGCCTTTCTTCTACCTTCTCTGCTAACTTAGACTCCTTCACTTATACCCATATAAAACTTCTATCTCCCATGATCATGCCTTAGACTCTCTAAGACACACCTATTTATACAATCCCATGGTCTGCGGACCATGGGTAGACCTTCAAAAGCCGACTCAACTTACATAAAAGAAGGGTAAAACCCTTTTTGACTCTTAACTAGCTACGCGCTCCATGACCACAACTTGTGGATACTTTACATATTTTTACAATAAAGCTTGGGCTTTTTCCCCAAAATTGACCTAGGGGACCCCATCCCAACACCCAGTAAGAATATCCCAGTCTGGTCACCTACATAGGACCTCCTGCTCTAAGTATTTGGACCACCTAAGGACATCCTCCCAACATCAGCTTCAGCTGCTCCTACAGGCTCGTGGTAACCCATCACCCAACTACCTATGTTTTGTGTTTTGTTCGCTCGATAAAATGAACAAACAATGCCCAAAAGTCCTAAAACTTGTGAGGTTAAGTCTTCTATCCTCGAGCAATTAATGGATTATGAGAGACAAATTGCAGACCCAACTTTCTCTTATCAACTTGCCGACCTTCACTTTGATCTATTTTCCGACCATGTGAGGGGAGAAGGTGCCTTTCAAGTTGTTGACTCTGACTTATATTTCCAAATCACTCCCTCAATCCATAAATTCCCATAACTTATATCATGGCTCATTGCGACATACCTAGATGAAAATAATTACTTCATCTCCCCTTCAAGAACCAAAATATTGGAGGTAACCTTGAATTTATTCAGAAGGCCCTAATTTTCCCTTTCTCTCCTCCAGTTCAGTCGTTTATCGATGCTACCCTAGCTCACCACTTTTCTACTTTTCCTCTTCACCAGCAACAGTCCTTCTTGGATGAAATCCTTTCTACAAAAGTCAAATCCCTGCCCCCGAATGAGTCTTTCCCAATTACCCTCTTGAGAGAGTTTGTTTGACCTATTCTTTCTACAATAACATGTTTGTTTGGGGAATATAGCTCCCAAAGGGTCAATAAGTCCATCCTGGGATGTCTACATAAATGAAGCAATGTAGTTTTCTGCTCAACATTTTGCTCTATCTATCTACGACCATATGATCCAACTTCATTACTTTCCTGTCACTGCTTACTCTCTCTATTAAAACCTTCTGTTATACCTGCTTATGTATACCCACGTCAAAGAGTTCGAATATATGGGCCTTAATGTGATGTCTCCTAACAAACAACAAAATTCCATATTCGACTAGAATATATCTATAAGAAGAAGACCTGGCCTTGGTGGGTACTCTCAATTTATCTTGACCTTCATGGCCATTACGTATAGGATTGTCCATGGGGCCTCACCACCAATAATTTTCCCTCATCAGAAAGAGATCCTCCAACTTAGAAAAGATGTTATGGAAGCATATTGGTACCTTTATGAGGATTACACAGAGCTTAGGGTTTACGAGTGTGAGCTTTGTCCCTATCGTTTTCCAATGTTCATGCCTATGAGAATCTTTGCCCTTCAATTTATTCGACAGATCCTCAATGTAGACCTACTTCACTTCGTGCCTACAAAGAAAGGTTACATTTTTAAAATGGAACAAGCTGTGGGTCCTTTTGTGGCGAACACAAGACATGCTTTTAGAATAGTTGAGGCTTTACTTGAATCCATGGATTTTGAAAAAGGAGACACTTGGAACTATGATCTCTAAGGCATCATTGCCAAAAGGAGAGAAAAGATAAAAGAATCAACTTACGTACATGAGCCCAAGCTTAAAATTGAATGAAAATCTAATTTTGATTCATGGCCTCTTAATACAGAAATGGAGATTGAATCCCCAATAAACTCAGGCAAAGTGTCAAAGAGGAACATTGACCAAACTGGGGATATCGAGATGGAAGAAGCTCACATAAGTAAAAAGTCTAAGGGTCAAGGCTAAAAAGAATAAGAAGAGATTGTGATACAACTAGTGGAACAAAACCACATTAGTCAGGTTTTCAGATTACTTTAGAGGATCCACCTCTAGCTACATCTCCATCCATTGCATAAGTAACCATCCCAAACCTTGAGGATAGTGCTACTGCCACCGGATCTAGCTAGTTTATTGGAAAGGCCATTGAAGAGAACAATAAAAAGGCCAGGGAAAGAATGCAATGAATGATGGCTTCCAAATCAACATCTCACCAAACACGGTTGTTGGTTGCTATGGACCTAGAATGTGATCAGATGAATATTTCATTACAACACCCATCAACATTGTCATTACCTTCAGGGCCTCAGTTTAAAATCTTAGATGTCTCTCTGAACTTAGGAAGCATCTCTTTACCGGATAAAATAAACCTTCGTAAGTAGGTGGGGGAGATATTGTACAACGATCTTGGAAAAAAATGTCATGACCATTAACAAAGTTGAGACATTATTAGAAAAGGTCTCAAATAAGGTGAAAATGGAGAAGGCCAATTCCAGAGCCTTGCATCTTCATAATGAAAGCTACAAGGAGTTGATAATCAAGATGGGGTGAACTCAGAAGACAAGACAATAGTGGAAACTATTCTTCAACAATATCAGAAAGAGATCTAGGGATTAAGACACAGGTTAAAGATGTCGAGAAGTGAGCAAGTCGATTATAAAGAGCTGAGTCGATATGGAAAAGGAAAAATTGATGAAAGAGTTGGTAGACATAAGTGATGAGATACTGGCTCTTAAATAGACAGTGGCCAAACTGCAAGAAAAAATTAACTCTCATGTGTGTGTGGTGGCAGTGCCTGAGGATCCACAAAACCTGATTGAGCAACTCACCAAAGCCTTGACTGAAGTGCAACTATCAGAAAGTGAGTTGAAGAGGGTATGAATAGATTTAGATTCTACAACTGCAAAACTGGCTCATAAAGAAAAACAGTTGCATATCGCGGTAATGAATGTTGAATTTGCCAACAAGAACCTACAATCTGCAACATAAGAGATTACTGAGCTTAAGACAAAGTTGAGAGGGGATATGTCTCTTATGGAAGCTAGACAACTGGTATGGGACGAGATCATCAAGGAAATGAATCTCAGTTGGGAACATGTGACATAAATGCATTAGCAGAATGTTGGAAGCAAGGATTATGAGCAGTCTATCATGAATACTAAAGAAGAAGGCAAAAATAATTCCCAAATTTCGAAGAGATTCATTCGCTTCGTGAACGAGAGTCCAACTGAGGAGTTAAGACCCATCGATGTGGCAGACAGGATCAATATTGTAATGGATATATGAAAGGTTGTTTTGAAAGAGGAAGCCAGGGATAGAGCTAAATAGTTTATTGAAGTAGTGAAAAAGGAAGTGGCCACCTTTAATGTTGAATTCGACAGAGTAGTGCAAGCTAGGTTGCCTAACTATTGGGACTTCGCAGGAGTTTCTCTCTTGGGAACAATACAATCAGAGGCTTGTAGAAGCTAAAAGTAAGGTAGTTTTGTTTCACGAGAAAACTACCAAACAATAGTGAACTTCCTGAAGAAGGAATTCAAATTACTTGGGATGGTTAGAAGTCTCCTTCATCGCAGGTTGGATTACTCTGGTATAATTGATTATCCAAGTCCTCGATCCTCAGGGATATCGCACTCCACAATGTGTTGCTTCATCCTATCGTCTTTGAAAAATATCTCTAATCTTGTCAATCTTAACATCTCATTTACATCTTTTATGTTATTCACATTTTATTTTTTATATGGTTCTATTAAATGGTTACATTTCATTTAAGTATAGCGTGTAGTCAAACGCGCTGAAGTTTTGAGGTGCTTGGTCATCATGAACTAAATCAAGAAAATAATATTTTGTAATGACCTCTCTCTTTCTCATAAGGCCTATATGAACATTTTTGAAAGAGGGAAGCAAGGTTCAAAATTTTTGGAAAAGAACTCTTTTTTGGTTTCATGAAGACAATGTTATGAATCTCAATGTATGTATGTTTCTTAGAAAATTAATACGAGATTTTTGGTAATTCCAACTTATTGGATTGCAGTATGTTCATCTCCCTTTGTGTTTTTCATATATGTTGAATATTCTTCTAAGATTTTGTGTCACATAGTTGCCAAATATATTTTTCATGAGATGCAGATTCATTTAGATCAAGTTACTGATGGATAATGCCCATATGAATATGGTAATAAAGTCTTTAAAAGGGCTCCATGTATGTTTAAAGCATTCCATGAACATTTCCTTTCTCTCGTTTCTCTCTAAATCCAGATATATGGAATCCTTAAAGTTTAAGCTCTGCATGATGGATTTCACTTCTACTTTCTTCTACAATTACATCTATCTTAACAACTGATTCACTGCAAGCTCTCAACCAGGATTGGCCACCACTAATTGATGATTATATTCCTATGTATTCTTGTGTATGTATCAGTTCATTCATTATATCCTTATGAATGTTTCTGAAGCAACTTTAATTTAATTTTATGCAAAAGAAAAAGGTGCTACGAGCTCTTAAGAAAAATTTGATAGCATTAATTTGGATGTCCTAGGCACTAGTCCCCTCTCAACCTAAAGACTATCTCCAGGAGTGACCACATCTTTAGCGTCATTTCGAGGGAACGAATTAGAGAAATTTTCCCCTGGGTATGACATTCATACACTCTTTGATAAGGTGAGCAAAGATGTGTGGTTTGTAGATTTATCACCTTGGTGACTCCACAATCAAATGATACATTCATCACCCTAGATTTTAAGATACCCAATACGCACTCAGATACATCTCAACAAATAACACCATCTATATCTAATCCAGAAAGACTAATGTCCAGGAGGATTTGGAAGGAAAAAACCCCCAATACTGATGTTATTTTTCCTCATTTCCTGAAACATCCTCATCCAGCTCAAAGAATGCCGACATAATTCATTGCTCTGATTTTTCTCCTAGAGTGTTGTTATATTGTTCAAAAAGTGGTCAGCTACTCAGTGCTGCCTCCCTAGAAGTCAGGGAAGAAGAAGTTTCAGTAAACACTCCTTCTTTCTCATTCCCTCCCCTCGCTGAAGTTGAGGAGGTAAACGATATCCTCAAGAGTAGCCCTACTCATAGTGTGAATAATTTCTCATTCCATGGTCAGTCCACTGTCTTGCAATTAGTCATAGCTCAAAGACCACTAATAAACCTAGCACCGCCACCTCTGCTCCAGATGGTTGTTCCAGGTTTCCTATTAAACAAATATGCTCCCTTATACCTTCCATGCGTTAAGATTATCACAAACTCTTACCCACGTTTAATGGAGAAGACGATACATCAGCACAAAGACACATAGAGTCTTTTTTTGCCTTTGCAGAAAATTTAAATGTCGAGCACCTAGATGTGGTGCTGAGGCTCTTTGTCCAATATCTGGATGGGGAAGCCAATAAATGGTTCAAATCCTTGCCGGATGCTTCCGTTACTAATTGGGAAGAGATGGAAAACATTTTTATGTAGAAGTGGGGATAAAAGGGAGATCATGGATATATTCTTACCGAGTTCAAAGACATGAAAAATAAATACGATGAGGATGTCTTTGGGTTTATAAAAATATTTAATCATTTGTATAACAGTCTACCTACCGAGATAAAACCTCCACAGGCTGATAACAGAGTAGTTTTTGCTGGAGCCTTTGAATCAGAGTTCGGTTTCACACTCTGAGAGAGGAAGTCCTGTACCCTGGACTAGATTCAAATTGATGCTCTCGAGGTAGAAGAAAATTTTACATCAAATGGGAATTCAAGAAACATGAGAGACCCTAGGGAGAGGAAAAAGGGGAAAGAGGAAGCAACTTCCTCAGGTCATGGAAGAGAATCCAAAGAACAAAAAATGGAGGAAATGGATAAGTTAATAAATAACTTATCAAATAAACTAATAAAATTGGAGCTAGAAAATAAAAACCTTCCATGACAGAATTCACAGGCTGCTAATCAAGGTTTCAATCCCCAATATAGAAGGCCTACCCTATACATATTGCAAAGGGAGAGAAAAGAACTACAAGACCACATCCATACTCCATTATATATAGAAGATGATATGAAGGAGCATATACAAGATGCCAATGAAGTTCAGGGGAACCTGTATTCCTCTTTCTCTGATGAACAATAGGAAGTTAGAATGTATGAAGAAGAGGGGGATGATCTCGATGCAACACTAAATGATGGTGAGATTGATGATTACTACAAGCAGTCTGCCGATTTCATGCAGGCTCAGCTGCATAGGAAATATGATCTTCGGTCATCTAGAAAGAGATCGAGGGGACAAGACCAAAATGAAGGTGCCTCCTAGGCTAGCTGACAAGGAGGAGAGGCCTTTAGATCCAATTATTCAAGAAAAGAAGGAGTCCTCAGATCAAAACTTCCATAAGCCTGAAGTCCTCAAAGAAGAGAAGTCACCTCCCCCCTCTAGGTCCATCTGTGAAAAAAGAAAAAGTGTCGGTAGAGGTTGGCACTGTAGAAAAAGGCCCTGCTATATTTAATCTTCAAAAATATCTTGAGAAATTCAAAATCCTAGTCGCATTAGCTAAGCTCTTGAAACAACCCACCTATAAGGCCTGAGTTTCCTAGTTCATGCTTCCATCTACTTAAGTCCAATCACATGATAGTTTAAATCTCCAAGAAGAAAGGTCAGTGGTCATCTTTGGGCCCCATGTTGAAGAACAAGATCCCTCCACAATACCTTTTTACATTACTCTAGTAGTACATGACCTCCTGCTCCATAACTGCATGTTGGACTTGGGCACTTCTCATAACTTGATGCCACTGTCAGTAATGGAGCAATTAGGTTTGCAGATAAATAGACCATACAAAGATCTCTTCTCTTTTGACTCTAAGAGGGTAAAGTTCTTGGGAATGATAAAGGACTTAGTGGTGAATTTGGCACAGATCCCAGTAAAAAGTGTAGTAATGGACATTGTAGTAGCTAATATCCCTACAAGGTTCGATACGCTTTTGTCCAGATCTTGGGGATCAAATATTGGATTTTTCATCAAGCTAGATTTTACCTATTCTACCATGCCTATATTTGGTGGAGAAGAAAGATGATTGTATAGAGAATCAAGGTTTGTTAAAACAATTATGAAAGATGATTGCGCAAATAATGATCCCATGTATGGGAAATAGAGGGAGCTCTCCTTCTTATTGCTAGAAGAAGATGATTTTATTTTTAGAAGAAATAGAGGTACAACTTGCAACCCAATTAGATCAACAACTCAAATATAGTAGAAAAGTTTGGAAGTTGTATTTTGACGGTGCTAATTCTATGGACTGTAATGGAGTAGGAGTGTTACTGATATCTCTAGAGGGTAGCTTGATCCCTCTCTCATTCAAATTGTAATTTGAGGTAACCAATAATTTGGTAGAGTATGAGGCATTACTATTGGGCCTGCAAGTAGTGAGAAATTTGAACATTGAATGCCTAACTATGTTTGGAGACTCAAAATTGGTGGTAAAGAAAATCAAGAACTAATGTCAAACTAAGAACCCCAGACGAAGGGCTTACATAAATGAGGTTTGGGATTTAATGGACAATTTCTTCCTGGATTTTAATGTCCAATTATTAACAAGGGAAGGAAATCGAATGGCTGACTTATTGGCTATAGCTGCCAGTAATTTTAAAACACCACAAAATCCACTGAAGTCAAAGTTAGATACAAACCCTCTATTCCTGATAATGTGAGACACTGACAAATGTTCAAATATGATGAACAAATCAAGCGCTTTATGGAAGTCATTGGGGAATTATCTAATTCTATGATCAACTAGGAAGACAAAAAAGTGATAGAGGAACAACCTACTACTTGGAAAGAAACTATTGTAGGGCATAAAGTTTTGCAGCTAAAGGAAAACACTATTCTCGATAGTCTAGTTCCTTTGGAGAGACTATTCAAACCCAATGACATGGCCTCAAAACATGCTAAATAGGGAGTCGATGAATAGGTTGAGGATTACAAAATTGGCTTGGAGAACGAACCTCGTATGATCAAGTTGTCAAAAGGGATCCCTCATCAATATAAACAAAGGTACTTAAATCTCTTTAGAACTTATAAATATGTATTTTCTTGGTCGTGTGATGAATTAAAGATATTTGATACAAATGTTATCCAACACAAGATTCCCTTAAAAAATGGAATGAAGCCTTGTAAGAAGAAACTCAGACAAATCAATCCTCTTTTACTCCCATCCATTGAGAAGGAAGTAAGGAAGTTACTTCAGGCCAAGATAATTGCACCCTTGAGGTACTTTGAGTGGGTGGAAAATCTGGTTCCTTTGAAGAAAAAGAATGGAGAGATAAGGTTGTGTGTGGATTTCAGAAACCTCAACAAAGCTTCATTAGAAGACAACTACCCATTGCCAAAAATGGATTATATATTACAGAAGGTAGTGGTCCCAACTCGAATGTCCATGATGCATGGATTTTTGGGGTATCATCAGGTAGCAGTGCATCCTCATGGTGAAAAGAAAATTGCATTCACTATGCCCTAGGGAACCTTCATGTACACAAGAATGCCATTTGGCCTTATAAATGTAGGAGAAAATTTCCAAAGGGCCATGGATATAACATTCGTGGGAGAACAAGGCAAATTCGTAGTGGTCTACTCGGATGATATCACAATTTTTTTCTAAAACAGATGAGGAACATATTGTGCATTTGAAACTTACTTTTGAGAAATGCAGGAAATATGGGCTTTCTTTGAATCCAAAGAAATCTCAGTTCGCTCTGAGTGAAGGTAAGCTACTGGGCCATATAGTAGCAGAGGAGGGTGTGAATATTGATCCCAAGCATGTGGAAGCCATCAACCACATTTCCCTACCTAGAAATAAAAAAAGGTCCAAGTTTTCCTAGGAAGGATTAACTTCTTGAAAATATTTATACCCAACTATACAGAGATAGTGAAAGATACCATAGAGATGTTGAATAAGGAGAATGAAGTGAAGTGGAACCCATATTCTAGGGAATCCTTCTCTAGGATCAAGAGAGATTTTGCAGAGGCTCTTGTCGTAGTTAGCCTAGTTTATTCAACACCATTCTACATCTCTTCTTTAGTCTCCCCTCATAGTATATCCACTGTGTTATTGTAGAAGAATAGCAAAGGTCACGAACAACCTATAGTCTTCTTCAGCCAAGTTCGAGAGGCTGAATTGAAATATAATATCTTGTAAAAATAGGCTTACACCTTGGTCAAATATTTGAAGGCCTTCAAAGTTTATGTCCTACACTCTAACATTGTAGCTTATGTTCCAACAACGGTTGTTAAAGACATCTTGGTGCAAGGGGTTAGTGATGGAAAAAGAGGTAAGTGGATTGCCAAATCCAAGACTATGACATGGATATCAAGCCCACTAAACTCATCAAAGGTTATGGATTAGACAAAATCTTATCAGAGTCTAATTGGTAGGCCTTGGGGATTAACTTATTAGTAGAAGAAGATGAAGAAGGGACCCAACAACCGATGATCAAGACATTTATCCAAAAGATTCATATCAAATATGAAACATCTTCTTGGTATAAATATGTCATTCATTATTTCCTATTCTTAAGGTGCCCCGTGAAGATGGAAAAATCGAAGTATAGAGAATTAAGATTACAAGCCCATAAATTTATTATATCAAATGGTCATCTATATTGGAAGGACCCTGTTGGGATTTTAATATTGTGTTTGGTAGAAACATAAACTCAAAGGGTAATTGATGATTTCCATAGTGGCATTTGTGGAGGAAACTACAACTAGAAGACTACCATACATAAGATACTAAAAGAAATATTTTATTGGCCTAAATTATTCAAAGAATTTCACTCTTATGTTTGGGCCTGCCATAAGTGTCAGATGTTCACCAAGAAGCAGAAAAATAGCCCCACTCCCATTAATCCCTATTTTTATCAAAGATCTCTTCAGGCAATGGGGACTAGACTTTATCAGAGAGATACACCCTCCTTCCAGCAGGAAATACAAGTGGATACTCATAGCCACAAATTATTACACAAAATGGGTGGAAGTAATCCCAACCAAAAATGTAACTCACGCTGTGGTCATAAAGTTTTTGGAGGAATATATCTTGGCCAGGTTCGGTTGTCCTATGAAAATTGTGATTGATAATGCTTAGGTTTTTAAGCCTACAAAATTTATCAACTTTTGTCAGAAATTCAACATTACAATTGGCCACTCTACTACCTACTACCCACAGTGAAACAGACTAGCTGAGTCCTCCTACAAAATGGTCGTAAGGATCGAGAAGAAAAAAATTGCAGAAATCTAGAGAAATCGGGACAACCAACTAAAATTTCCCTATGGGATAATAGGGTCACTCCCAAAAGATCCACAAGTAAATCTCCTTTCAAATTGGTTTATAGGAAAGAAATAATATTCCCTATACATCTTGCCATGTCGGTTGCCAAAATATTACAAGATGTTGAAGAAGAACCAAAATTCTTGGCTCGAAGGATAAATCAACTAGTGGAGCTTCAAGAGAATAGAGAGTAGGTAAACCAAAAGTTAATTAAATATCAGTAGAGAATGAAGTCCTTGCTTGATAAAAGGGCAAAAGACTGACCTCTCCAGCTAGGAGATCTAGTTTTGAGGTGGGGTGTTAGAAGGGAAGACAAAGTTAAACATGAAAAGTTTAACCCATTATGGTTCAACCCTTTCAAAATCGTTGAAGCAAAATGCAATAATACATTCTTACTGGAAAGCTTGGAAGGTGAAGCACTAGAACTGCCAGTAAATGGGCAGTTCCTCAAACTTTATTTCCAACATTAAAGGTATCACCCCTCATTCATTATAAATATCGGTGTGACATATGTAAATAATCTATGTTGTTTCAAGTTTTTGTTATTTCTTCTTGTTGTTATACAATTTTTTCGATAATAAGACTCCATGCCCAAGGAGCAAGATGTCAAGTTGTAGGTTCTTGATGCATTGCTAGAAATACATCATCCCCAGTTGGAGCCAATGTTATCCCTAACCTTAATATTTTTCCAAAGTTGGTAATAGGGCTATTTAAATCGAATTCAAAGGAGGAAGCGCCCCAAAGGAAATGTTTCAAGACCAATGCACGATTAAAAATAATTTACAGTAAGGAAGGTTATGTTGTCAGGGGTCCAGGCTAAAATTGCAGCCAGAGCGACTAGGCAACCATAGAGGTAAAGGCCTTGCTTCTTCCATAGATATTGTCATTCCTTGTGGACTAATGGAACTTTGGAACTAGGTCTATGGACAAAACTTGCACAATGGGTTAACATATGGGATTGCGCTGACGTTGAAAAGTTAGTTGTTGATCTGATGACCCAGATTATTTCTGGGGGTGAGGGGAAGAGCTTATCCACATATAGGCATGCCCATCGAAGTACAATGGGGGCCACCTACCAGGTGGGATACCCCATTGACCCCTTATGACCAGTGTTCACAACACTAAAGGTAAATGTGTTTTATAATCCCCTCGATTCTAGTCTATGGTTCTCCTTTCTTGACCAATCCTTAGCTTCCACGTCCCCATCCTCTTACCCTTGACATCATCACTTCACCACGTGTCCCCTACTTACTATAAAGTAGATTTCCCAAAATTCCCTTTTCCTGATAGCTACTATACAGTTTCCAAGTAAGAATATCCCAGTCTGGTCACTTGCATAGGACCTCCCACTCAAAGTACCTGGACCATATAAGGACCTGATCCCAACTTCAGTTTCAGCTGCTCCTACAGGCTCCAGATAACTCGTCATCTGACCACCTATGTTTTTTGTTTTTTTCATTCGATATAATGAAAGAAAAGACACCTGAAACCCATAAAACCCGTGAGGTTAAGTCTTCTTCTAGCCTCGAGCCCCTACTAGATTCTGAGAGCCAAATTGTAGAGCCAACTTACTATTATTAGCTTGCCAATCTTCGCTTTGATCTATTTTTTTGCCATGTTAGGGGAGACTACGCCTTTTTATTTTTTGACTCCGACTTATATTTCCAAATCATGCTGTCCACCACTTCCTAGAATTTGTATCAGGTCTCACTGCAGCATACCTAGATGAAAAGAATTACTTTGTCTCCCCTTCAGGAACCAAAATACTGGAGGTAACCCTCGAATTGATTTAGAAGGCCCTAATTTTCCATTTCTCTCCTGCAATGCAGTCGTTTATTGATGCTACCCTAGCTCACCACTTGGCTACTCTTCCTCTTCAGGAGAAGCATTCCTTCTTGGGCCAAATCCTTGCCCCATAATTCAAATCCTTGTCCCCGGATGAATATTTCCCTATAACCCTCTTTAGAGAGTCTGTTTGACCTATTATATCTACAATAGCATGTTTTTTTGGGTAAGACAACTCCCACAGAATCAATAAGTCCATCTTGGGATGTCTACATAAAATTAAGCAAATCTAGCTATTTTCTTGACATTTCGCTCTATCTATCTACAACCATATTCTTCCAGCTTCATCATTTCCTCGCCATTGCTTACTTTTGCTATTACTCCCTTCTATTCTACATGTTTATGTATACCCATGTTGAAGAGTTTGAATATCTGGGCCCTAATGTGATGTCTCCTAAAAAATAGCGAAATTCTGTCTTTGACTGGAATATATCTGTAAAAGAAGACCCTGCCTTGGCGGGTACTTTCAATTCATCTCGACCTTCATGACCATTGCATACATGATTATCCATGGGGCCTCGCCATCCATAATTTTCCCTCATCAAAAAGAGCTCCTCCAACTTAGCAAAGATTCTATGGTAGGAGATTGGTACCTCTATGAGGCTTACACAAATCTTAGGGTTTATGGATGTGAGCTTTGTCCCTATCGTTTTCCAGTCTTCATGCCTATGAGAATCTTTGCCCTTGAATTTATTTGATAGATCCTTAATGTAGACCTAATTCACTTCATTCCTGGAATGAAAGGTTACACTTTTAAAATGGGACAACCTATGGGTCCTTTTGTGGTGAACACAAGACATGATTTTAGAATAGTTGAGGCTTAATTGAATCCATGGATTTTGAAAAAGGAGACGCTTGGCACTATGATCCCCAAGGCATTATTGTGCAAAGGAGAGAAAATATAAAAGCATCAACATTAATACATGATCCCAAGCCCGAAATTGAATGGAAAGCTAATTTTGATTCATGGCCTCTTAATACAAAAATGGAGACCAAATCCCCAGTAAACATGGGCAAAGCGTCAAAGAGGACCATTAACCAAGTTGGGGATACCGATATGGAAGAAGCTCACTGATATGAATGGGAAAATTAGTTTTGTTGTGCTAAATTCCTCTTCAGAATATGTAAAAAGTGTTTAAGAATTCATGAGGTTAATCGAAAGTTTAAACATGAGTTTTTGAGTGTTTTAATGTAAATTTTATGTACAAATTAACATAAACAAATTTTTGAACAACAACATATAACATACATGAACATCACCAAAATAGTATCACAATAACACATGATGAAGGAATTCACCCCGCCTAGGCTACGTCTCCTTGGTCCAACTTCAAATGGATTGGCCCTCTCTATTGTGCTCAAAAGTGTGAATACATCAGTTTAGAATGGTCATATAACTCTAAAACTTCTTCCAATTGCTCTAGAATGCCCAAAAATGCTTGTCTAGTCTCTTTATGCTCCCGATTTGGTAAAAAATTGAAGAAGTTATGGCTTCCCTAAGTATTTTTTCTAATTGCACTACAATTTCCCCAAATTCCAACACCATCCTACAATTACGCCCCAAATTGTGCTAATGAAGCGCCAATTTCGCCGATTTCCGGGCAAAATTGTCGGACATGTTAAATAGCATATAAGGCCTTAATTCCAAATTTTATAGCCATATGGGGGCCACGTGCCCAGGGCTAAGGCCAATGGCCCGCCTCCACCAGTCAGGCCCCCACTCTGCTCTGCTAGTGGACATATGGGGTGGCATGTCCATGGGCTGGCCCTTTGCCTGGAATGGTGCAGACTTCGAATTTAAATATATGCTGAAACCTTTGTATGTTAAGGACTATCATGTTGACATTTTGGTAGGAGCTATGGCTTGTCTCTTGGTGGTCACGGGTTCGACCCCGTCGCTGCTTCTTGGACACTTAACCAAAATTTTGGTGGCCCTTGGGCTACCACGTGCTGGTCCCTGGTTGGGCCATGTGGAAGCTTGTGGTTGGCCACCTTTCGACCAATAAAATTCTGCCAAATGCACCCAATGAGATCATGCCACTTGGCACTACATGATTCGCTGAAGGTTCGTTGATTGGTCAACTTTGCTACGTCAGCCTACACACTCAGCGCCATGTCAACAGTACATATTATTGACTGGGCTATCACATTTTGCCAAAATTCCCCTATTTGGGAAAGCGAATAGAACATGATTTTGGGAGCATACGGAGTGTGTTTCGCGTGAAATGAGTTGTGTTAAATTTAGGATGATGAACACTACACAATTGTTTAGGTCCCACACCAATTCGACAACTTTGAATTTTGAGCTATCTTTTTGAGCACCTGATCATTCCTCCCCACTAGAAGCCTTTTGGACCCAAAAATATCACTTTCAGTTGTCCAAAAGGTGAGGCTATAGTTCCCTCACCTTTCCAATCCATTTGGCTTTTGAAGGATTTGTTCCTTTGAGCCCCACATGAAGGTAATCCACATTCCCTCATTTTGAAGTCCTTGTTCTTCTATCAAGAATGGTGTCTTGTTGTAGTTCATCAAGGTATTGAGGAGAAAAATCCTCAATGGAAGGAATTTGGACATTTTCTCCTTGATATTCAATCAAAGGAGGCTCATACAACCCTAAGTTCTCAACATTAGCAACTACATAAATTTGCATATATGAAGGCGTAACCAGCATGAAGACATTGTCAGCAATCTTTTCCAGAATTCCGAATGGACCATATCTAATTGGTTTCAACTTTTTACCTTCTCCTTGGAGCCTCCCTTTGCTAATGTGAAGCCAATCTTCATCACCGACTTGGAACTTGTGATTTACATGATGCTTGTCATGCCTTGCTTTGTACTTGCCTTGGCTCTTTTCCAGCTATTCTTGAACTCTTTGGTGTACCAATTGTATTTGTTGAATGAAACTTCTTGCTTTGTCTATGTCACTATGACCATCAATAGAAACATCCTTTCCAAAAATAAAATCCAAAGGAGACTTAGGCAAGTATCCCAAACATGCTTCAAATGGTGATGTTTGAGTTGAAGAGTGCTTGGCTTGGTTGTAAGCATGCTGAATGTAGTGCAAATGTTCATCCCACAACTTAGGATGCTTGTTGCAATACCCATGAAGATGATGGATCACGATTTTGTTCACCACCTCTGTTTGACCATCTGTTTGGGGATGAAATGTTGTACTCTTTTCCAATTTGGTGTCCATGAATCCCCACAAGCTTGACCAAAGGTTCCCAACAAAGCGAGAATCTCGATCACTAACAATGTATGTGGGCAATCCAAAATTCAGCCATACATTCTAAAAGAATAACTGAGAAGTTTGTTCAGTTGTAATTTTCTTTTTACATGGCATCAAAATACACATTTTTCTGAACCTATCCTCAACTACATATAAATAATCATGACATTTTTTGACAATGGAAGACCTCCTACAAAATCCCTAGAAACACTCTGCCATGGTCATGAAGGTACCGGAAGTGGTGTGTACAATCCTAACTTCCTATTGCTAGGCTTACTCAATGCACATAATGAAGATCCTTTACTAAAATGTCACACACTTTCAAGCATATGAGGCCAATAATAATACTTTTGTAGATGTGGCACCATCTTACTTACAACGAAATGACCAGCGATAAGAGAAGTATGTGCCTCTCTTATGATGTTGAATCTTTCTCCTTGTGGAATACAAAGCTTGCCAAGATGGTACAATAAGTTATCATGCAAATGACAATCCAATTCCTCTACTTGGTTACCTTGACTCAAGCTTGCATAAACATCCTGAAAGCATTGTCTAATGCATACTGCTCAATATAACTTTCATGCAAAACAAAATTATGCTTGAGTAAAGTATCTGCACTAATAATATGCCTAGAAAGCATATCAACAACTTTATTTTAGGTACCTTTCTTATTTATACCTTATTACCAAGTGGAATTGTTGAAGAAAACCCATTCATCGGAAGTGCCTTGATTACTGCAACTTAGATTGAGATTGCAAGTATTGCAATGGCTGATGATCAGTGTGAATAATTGTTTCCTTACCCATCAAGTAGTGTTTCCACTTTTTCACACTTTGCACCAATGTATACGATTCCTTGTCATATGTAGGATAATTAATCATTGCATCATTGAAGGTTTCCGAATGAAAACAGATAGGCTTAGCATGTTGCATGAGGACTGCACCCATGGCATAGTCACTAGCATCAGTTTGGATCTCAAATGACTGTCTCAAGTCTGGAAGTGCAAGTACTAGAGCTGAACTGATCTTTTCCTTCAATGCATCAAAGACCTTTTGTTTTTTGCCTCCCCACTGAAAAACCTTTTTCACACTAGTCAATGCATGCAAAGGAGCTGCTATAGAAGAAAAGTTAGCAATGAATTTCCTCCAATATTGGTTTGCTCCCAAAAGCATTCTTAGCTCAGTAACTCTCTAGGGGCTTGGCCAATTCAAAATGAAATCAACCTTGGAGGGATCCATTTTCAACTCACCTCCTCCAACAATATGACCCAAGTGAACTAAAGAAGTTTTCCCAAACTCACACTTTGAAATATTTAAATAAATTTGTTCTTTCTTTAAGACATCAAGTACTTTTCTCACATGCGTGACATTTTCATCGCAATATTTACTGAAAATTAAGATGTAATATAATTAGACTATAACAAACTCATCAAGAAATTGCCTCAACACATCATTCATCACACGCATGAAGGTAGCAGGAGCATTACATAAACCGAAAGGCATAACTAGCCATTCAAACAAACCTTGTTTTGTCTTGAATGTTGTCTTCCAAATGTCTCCTTCAACAATTCTAATTTGATGGTAGCCACTCCTTAAGTCCAAGTTAGTAAAATACTTTGAATATTTCAATTGATCAAGTAAATCATCTATTCTAGGTAGTGGGTAACAGTTCTTTTCCATGATCTTGTTCAATGCATGGAAGTCCACACATATGTGATGAGCCTCTAAATTAGACATAAATTAAGGTCCATGCCTCTAAATTAAACATAAATTAAGGCCTATGACCATCCTTCAACACATTAAACCTCTCTTTTTGCATTAGATAATATATTTTTAACTTTAATATATTCATTAGGAAGGTTTATGAATAATTGGATATTTGTGCCTAATATTAATTATTTTTGTGGAATATTATGAGAATATTGGGCAGATTATGAAGATTTGGAGGAGGAGATAATTTAGGGAATTGTTCCTTACTACAGGAGGATCACTATTAAATAATAAATCAACAAGATATTATGGAATTATGGCACAGATTGTGGAACTCCAATGGTTGAGAAAATCTAGGAATGTGTTCCCTACCATTTAATGGAAATTCCTAGTATTGGGGACCAGATCCACTAATCAAGGGATTTTGGTGGGGAAATATTCGTCCTTTCATGGGGAATGATTCCTAATTATTTTGTATAAGTTTTGGAACCATTTTTGGGCTTGAGGGGGCCTGACCCTGGTTCAGAGTTATTTAGCCAAACAAATCCCTACACTACTGACTCTTTCGAAATTAGCCCGCGGAGCACGGACTAAAGTCTCACACGAAGCAGTATGGGGGGATGCTGGAACCAAGTTTCTGCACCCTTGAGATGTTTGTGGTGTCGATTTAGTCCAACTGTGCCGATATTCGCGCATGTTACCTCGCACATTATTCTAACCTTCAATACCCTCGCGATCTGTTATAATCACCTTTCGCATAGCCCTTACCAAGGGCTGAGATGCTTTTGTGCAGCTATGGCAACGAACTGCACTATTTCCCCAAACTACACTGTGAATATTACTTATCTTCTTACAAACATTAGTCAACTTCACGTAAACAAATATTCTATCTTGTATTCACTTAATCAAGACAATCATATATATTTACGCATCATATAAACAATAGAAGTGCAATTTATACCCAATATATTCAATGCATAAAACAGGAAATAAATACATAGAATTGATATGAAACTTCTCTTTATTAATACTTCCAATTGTTACAGACTTGACTCGCCCTGCGCACTCAGCTGCGGACTACTAGGCCTCTGCGCACTCAGCTGCAGAGCCTTCTCCTACTCTAAGACCCAAACTAGACTTTGCACTTTCATTCTTCCACTATGATTCTATTCCATGTTTTTATTAGATGATGTCCCTATCTTTATCTACTGAGAGACTTGCTCTATTTATACAATCCCATGGTCCACGGACCATGGGTAGATCTCTACAGCCAACATTACATTACAAAATTGAGGGTGGACAACCCTATGACTCTTTTACAAGCTACGCACTCTGCGCCTACAAGATGCGGAGTCTTTACATAGGAATTACAATATTTGACCAAAATCCGGGCTCTACGCTCCAAAACTTCCCATTGGGGGATCCTGCGCCCAACAATTAGGTTAGGCATTTTATAGATTTACTAGCTCACTAATTCTCGAATTTCTAGATTTTTGGCTAGTAATTTTGTGCTATTTTTTAACATGGGTTAATAGAGGTATTTTTGAGTGATTCCACCTGGAATGGGGACTTAAGACATCCTAGTCAATAACAAAATTTATCCCATCCAATTTGGATTTGATTTTCTTGGTCATTTGATGAGTTATAATTTCGTATATTAAATTTGTAACATCCTGTAGTAAATCAGGGAATCATATAGGAAATCCTGTAGCATCTTGTAGCATACTGTGGGAAAGCCTATTTTGAGCCCGAATTGAGAAAAATCATCATTGAAGCTGGGATTAGGCCTCTTCTTGAACTCCATGCCATCAAGACCATTTTAACCCTCTTGCTCCACACTTTTATCCCCCGCTAAAGATCAAGGAATGATTAGCATTTGCATTTATAAAGCAAAAAGATTTAAAAAATGAGTTCTTTTATATTTACATATGCACACAACAGTTAGTACTCTCTAGATCAGATTTCATGCTTAGTTAGTTTAAATCATCACATGTGATAAATAGGGTTAAACTAGGTTTCTTTCACATTTAGTTCATGATATTTATGAAATTAGAATAGGTTTCTTTCCTTGTACTTTCTTTCTTGCAATAGGTTAAGATTCCATTTCAAACATTTCATTTTCTGCAATTATTTTAGGATTTGACTTCAATTCATGCACTCCATTACATCATTACAGCAAAGGAAGGACACATTGTATGCTGCACATATAGTGCTGATACCTCTTAAGTTTGTACAAACCCCTGGTTGAAAATTAAAGTTGGTAGGCTTGGGAGTTGCAACATTTTTTGCTACAATACCGAGGCTCATCACTTTTTGGTGCCATTGCCAGGGAGGTGTCAAAGTATGCATTATTTTCTTCCCTAGTTGATTCATTTCTTTTTAATTTTTGAAAAAAGCAAAAACCTGATTGCATTAGGCATATTTCATTTGAAAAATATAAAAGTGCATTGCACTAGTGTTTTCATTCAATCATAAAAACAAAACAAAAATCTCCAACGCCAACCCACCCCACCATTTAATCAAGTGGTGCAGTAAGAGCCACATCAACATTCACTTTTGCAGGTAGAAGAAGGTGTTGGAAAAGAATGTAGAAGAAATGGATGGAGATGCTGACAATGAGGAAGATCCTCTCAGATTACCCATTCAAGATACTGATGGCAGTGTGCACATGAAGAACATCCCTCCATCTTTTCTTCCAAAATTTCATGGTTTAAGGTCAGAGGATCCGGAAACCTTTCTATTTGAATTTGAAATTGTTTGTAGATCTTATGGTTATTAAAAACTCAAAAACTGAGATTATTTCTGGCAACATTGAAGGATAGAGCTTTTATATGGTTCATGAGTTTAGGGACTAATTCAATAATATCATGGAATGATATGCAAAATATATTTCTAGAAAAATATAAAGATCATGATATAAAAAAAGAAATATTTAGAATGAATAAAAAAGAAGATGAGAGTCTAGAGGATCTAATAGAGAGGTTCATGTATAATGTTAAGAGGGGAAAACTACATCATTTAGGATCCGACACATTAAAAACCCTCTTACTTAGAACAATTAGGGATGAGTGGATTGATATTCTTGATCTCATGAGTAGAGGTGATGTATATCAATTATCATTTGAAGAAATTTTTGAAACATGCAAACACATATCAAGAGGAAATGCAAGAGTAGGTAAATCAACATCAAGATCGGTAAGTCAAGCTAAAATTAGAAATTTGTTTGATGATTTTAAAACAAGAATTCTTAGCAATCTAACAAAACAAGTCGAAATGTTAAGAATGCAAGATGAAGGGGAAGAAAACGCTGATATTCGTGTTGTCCATGCAGAATCACATGATGTTAAATGTTTCTCCTCATTACCAAGGTTGAAGGAACTTCACCAAGAGGACAGTGGAGCAAGTCAATTTTCAATGCAGCTATGTTATGTAGCTCCAAGAGGACCATGGTAGCCTAGTCAATCTAGCATGATGCAAGATCCTAATTCACAATTTAAAGGTTATGCATGTCTACCTCAAAGTAATTGGAACACACCCTTTCCTTGGAAGCATTGGCCATCTCATCCCCAAAACCAATCTTGGCAACAAGGTTGGCAAGGAACTTATGGGAGCCATCCTCAATATCCTCAATATTTTCCTCAATATCCTCCATACCAAACTCCATGTTATCCTTACCATTCACCTCCACCACAACCACAACCCCATCCACATCCATCTCAAATATACACTCCCACTCAACTACATATACCACCATTTCCAAACCCACACATTGAAGTAGCTCAACCCACTTACAATGCTGAGGTGCAACACTTCCAAACATCTCCTCTTGAGCTTAATGGTATTCACCATAGCTTAGGAAGAGTATTGCAAAAAATAGATTCTATTGATATCATTGAAGGACTACATCCAGAAGAAGAAGATTCAAATGAGAAGACCACATAATCATGGGTTGCGCTTGATGAAAAGTAGACATCAAAATCAGAGATCGAGAGAGCTCCCTCACGGTTACCATCAAATCCTCCATGTATTCAAGAAAAAAATCAACAAAAAGAGGAAGATTTGAAGGTCATGGTAGAAGAAAACTTGAAGAATGATCTGTATCAGCAAAAGGACCAGGGACATCACAACTATATTGAAATATGGTTCCAGATAATCACTAAGTTGCAAAAATACTATCTTCTTCAATTGTGCTTGTATTCATCAAAGTCCGAGAATTTTATCACTCAAATTCATGTACCTATCAAAACATACATTTCAAGCCTACACATTAGTTTTTTTGTCATCTTGACATGCACATGGCTCCATTGGAAGTATTCTTATACTTGAAAGTGATTTTGTTTTTCAAGTAGAGTAGGGTAGAAAAAATGAAAAAATAAGAGAAAAAAAGTAAAATCTCAGGGGAAAACCTCCTTTGAGGCTCTTGAGATTGTCTCATTGATTGAAAACCTCCATGAGGTGGTCAACGGGTTGGGGAAAAAAGAGAAAAAAGAAAAATATCCTAGGTGAAAACCTCATTTGAGGCGCCTAGGTAGACCTACTAGTTGAAAACCTCATTGAGGTGGCCAGTAGGCCTAGAGAAAAAAAGAAAAAAGAAAAAAAATTCTTTGCTCCATGTATATCTCTGATGAATGCATGTACTCTCCAACATCTACAAG
>APFE031573266.1:29998-57443 GCA_000404065.3 Pinus taeda
CTAGCTCTAGCTTCAATTACATCAATTTTTGTGAGCATCAACTCACATGAGGAATGAACCCCATCATATCTATAATAATAAACTTGCAGGAGTCAACATCCTTTGATCTCTACAATAACAACCTGAAGGAGAGATCAATCCTCTGATATGCAAGCTCCAATTTGTGACAACTAGTGAGATCCCTTATTTCATCTCATTTTCAAGCTCAGAGATCTAACAATTAATATATTTTTGAATCTACTCTTTTAGATCAAAAAAATTCTTTATCTCTAACCACATCCTCTCATCCTTCAATCAAGAATTTGAACGCAACAATATCAACAACCTCTCTTCCTTTAACTGTCAATCTACTCATTTATCTCTAATGGACATCTTGGAGTCCATTATATTTTCTTGGTACAAATTGAAGTAGCGTTTCAACTCAACGTGAATAATGGTTCCCTCTCATTTTTTTCACAACGAAAAACCTCAAATTCAGCTATGCATGGGAACACCACACATTATTACATTGTCTTTTTGGTTTATTTATAGCCTTGCCCCTTTTTCTTCCTTTTAGTAGACTTTGATCTCTAACAAAATTTGGTCCCCAAATTCCAAATTTGTATCTCATCCCTTTCTCACTATCTCATGGGTACATGTGACTAGAGATTGCAACCTTTAGGAACTTATCCTTAATTAATTAAACCACTGAAGAGTTCCATTGATGCTAAAATTATTTAGGTTTGATTGACAGTTGAAGAAACACTTTGGGGCCCCCCTTCCTAACTATTCGTTAACAAAACAAGGTGAAAATTTTGTCACATACACAACTTAACCTCCATAAATTCTTTGAGTGAACCATGCTATATCCATTTTCTAACTCAATCCGATGACAAAGGATGCACTTTGGTTTCCCCTTTATTTTTCAAGGTTTAATAAGGAAGGGTGGAATTTTGTCATATTTACGATAATCCACCTTAGTGCCACATACACATGAGAGATCCACTGATTGGTTCTTGGTCTCCACTTGGTTCCAAACATATACCTATTGCTCCAAACATCTACACACTAATTTATATGCACAACTTTTGAAGTTCGTCCAACTCACCTAACACGTCATTATCATCTTTAGCTAACATCGAGTTGTCATCATGGGATGTCACCCTACCACATGGAATCCTTTGGGTGGTTCCATGTGTCACCCAAAAATAACTCACTTGGCCACCCAAAAGGGTCAATTCTACCTTCCATATTTAATGTTGATAGTGTTCCACACCATTATCTTAGCCATGTCACTTTTGTGCCACATCCCCCTTGTCCTTAGGTTCTAGGTACATTCTAGTAAATGGAAATCACATAAACCTAAGGCTACATTGTTGGGGATTAAAGGTAATCCATAATTAAGGTAACTTAAGCCTTAATTAAGTGGCCTAGATACAACCTTCATGGAAAAATATCTTGCCACATTACCTGGCTAGATTAGTTTCGAATTCATCCACGTCATCCTATCCATTCTTACCAATTGTTGGTACTGCTCATCATCAACCAATCACTCTACCTCCTATCACTACTACCATATCATCAACCAATAACTCTAACATATGTTCATAAAAAAATCATGCTATACCAACAGTGACCACTACCAACTTACCTATCTTGACCTCAAGGTCCTCTTATTGTTGTGACAAACACCCTACAAAAATTTTCCTACACTTGAATTTTGAAGCCTCCTTGTGATCTAATGATTTTTCGTTCCATGGTTGATCACAGTCATTTCATGGTTGCTTTATGCTTCTCTAAATGCTAAAGTATTATTTTGTGATTCAAACTATCGAAATCTCTTTCTTTCACATGCTCCATCCTTCATGTGTCCATAAGAAAACCCCTTTCTAGTAAGATCAGTAGCCAATGTCTATTCCTGAGAATAGTCATTCACGTTTTTGAAAGTAAGGCTTGCATAATCTCTAAAAATAATTCCTACAAAATGTTTAGATAAAGTTCTTGTATAGTCTCTATGGACAATGACTGTGTAGTCTATGAGGATAGTACATTGTGTAATTTATGATGATGGTTAGTACGCAATATTAAATATAAATTGGTAGTCTCTCTCTCACTCTTAGTTGCATTGTGGCACCATACTAGTGATTTTTCTCAACTATCACTTTAATGCACTTTTGATTTAAGTGATGCTTTCACTTTCATCACTGTTGTTTCTTCTTGCTTTCACTTTAACAAGTGTCACTTTTCCCTTTTCTTCACCATGGAATGTGTCACTTTCACTTTCTTCAGCCTTTGCAAGTGTCATCTTCACTTTATCTTAATGTCTCAATTGTCACTTTTGATTGTTTTCAGTCCTGCATGTGTCACACTTTAGCACACTACTAGTGGCAGTTCTAGTGCACTCTTTAGCATTAGCTAATCATATATATCATAAGATTGTGTGCTAGAAACTATCCCACAACTTAATGTATTTTCTGGTTACAATTGACATTCTTATCATAACTTGTATTATAAGTGTTGCAAAGGTAAGTTCGAACTTTCGCACATCAAAATAACTCTCGTTTTTTTATCATTTCAAGGTATGAATCTATATTTTGAGTATGTTGACATAGATTGTCATTGATGTCAATATGGAAATATTCGAGGAGCCAGAGGAAGCAAACAGAGCCATCGAAGGAGAAAAATAGAGCCATCAGAGTAAGCAAATAAAGCTATCAGAGCAATGAATGCCAAAGAATACAATATCGGGAGCTATCGAGAGCAATATAGTGTATATGCATGAAAATACACTATCAAAGGCACAAACACATATATATAGGCCAAATACACTATCGGAGGTGCAAACACACACATATATATATATGCCAAATACACTATCGGAGGTGCAAACACACATATATAGGCTATATACACTATTGGAGGCAGAAAGACTTAAATATATGCAAATACACTATCAGAGGTGAAAAAGAGTGCATATTTAGGAATACAGTATCAGAGCGGAGAAATATGTATCACCCCAAACCCCCAACAGCGATATATATGTGCGGACCCAACGAAACATATATGTTCAGGTGTATAAATAGGTGAAGTCTGCCAAAGCGTTCTGAAGCATGCTTTTTGGTGTATTTCAGATTTTTAGGCTCTAAGCCTTGGCACATTAAAACTTGCGACATTTGCAACATATATACATATATATTATATAATTATGATAAAGCATGCAGACCCACTGAGACATTGCAATATGACTTAATGTTATATTTCATCCACCCTATTGGTACTTTCATATCGCAATACCCAAAAGGTTGTCACTCCTGCAAACGTTGATTGCGATGAATGTTGTGGACCTGATGCAACAATGCAGTTTGGTCTATTGTTATGTCGCATCTGACATATTGCAAGTTCTTAAGGCCTTGCCACTTCAAAAGTGCCAATTACGATATATGTTGCAGACCCAATTGTCTGATTGTAACATAGTTGAATATTATATCGTGTCCAGAAGGGCCATCGGCCATCGGTGACGTTATGGGCCCAACTTATATAGGACCGTGACAAGCTGCAACTATCGATTGTGATTACACCGCAGACACAATGCAGGTATAGATGCGGGTGTAATAAATTTGAACTCTACCTTTAACGTTTCGACCGGTTGTTTTTCATATATTCCTATGTATTTGAATATTTGTATTGCATGGGGTTTGAAGGAAAAAATGCATAAGAAATGCTCTCGATAGTTCAGGAGGCCTGAATGAAAGCCGATTGTGATTGTGATTGGGATGTGGCATGTGGGTATGTCCTAATTGGTACAGTCCCTCCGTTAAACAATAAAGTCTGGTGTATGCCTATTATCATTAAAAGAAAAAGGGGCTTTGTTACAGTGTTAACACGCAGCAGTGAGCACAAAGAGATAGAGGAAGCTACAACGACCGAAAAGCTAGGAAGCAGAAGAGTAAGCCAGCGCTGAGGAAACCGAGAAGTCAAGGCAATGAAGAAGAAGGAAGCCAAAGGACAAGCTAGCACAGAGGAAGCTGAAGTGAGTGTTGAAGCAGCTAAAGAGCCACTGGACAGTGGAAACAAATAGTCATAGGCATCAGGAATATGTAAAACAGGAAAACAAGGAAAGGATGGTGTACGCATAATTAGAGTGAGAGGAAGTCGAAGTTCAGGTAGAGGCAGGAGAAGCAAGAGAGTAGGATTGAAGCAGAAGCTCAGCAAGCTTGGGAGTAGAGAACTACATTAAAATAGTTTATACTAGGTTTGGGTTGGAGCCCACGAGGTTGGAGCCTCAGAATTGAAAGGATTGGAATCCTTGGGAGTTGGTGTTCCTAAGTGTAGAACTATTGCCTTGGCAAAACAGAGTTGGTGCTCTAGAGGCTGGAGCCTCACAAGAGTCCATGTTGGTGCTTGGCAACTGATTGCAACCATTTATATATTGTATTTATTTCATTGCATTGTTTGTGTTAATAAAAGCATTTATTCTAGCTATCTATTTCTGTGTTCCATATATATATGTTTTGGTGATAAAACGAACAATTAAAAAGGAATACTGATTCATGCCCCCCCTCTGTATTTCCAACAATTGGTATCAGAGCAGGCTTCTTCATATTAGCCTAATAGCTTGAAGAAGGATTCATAGCCATGATGAGAAATCAAGAAGCATCAGGAAGCCCTCCTCTGTTCGATGGCACTAATTTTGGGTTCTGGAAAAAGAGAATGAGCTACTACTTAATGTCCCTTAGACCTAAAGTCTGGAATTTCGTTCAAAATGAGTACCAAATACCTTCCACTCTTCCAACAGATCAAGATGAGAGGAAAGCCTACATTGCAAATGCAAAGGCCCTAAACTCCATCACTATTGGAATCACTGATTACGAGTTCTCAAAATTCATGAATTGTAACTCTGCTAAAGAAATGTGAGATAAGCTAGTTGGCTTATACGATGGAGACTCAAAAGTCAAGAAGGAAAAGATTCAACTCATAGAAGGAAATTTGAAAGTCTAAAGATGGAATATGAAGAAGATATTTCATCATACTTCCTTCGAGTAGCTGAAGTGGTCAACTCCCTTAAAGGATTGGACGAAAATATTGAAGAAAGTACCATTGTTCAAAAGGTATTAATATCTCTTCCACATATATTTGACTCCAAAATAAGCACCATAGAAGAAGCAAAGGATCTAGATACTCCCAAGATGGATGAACTCCATGGAATGCTCATTACCTATGAGATGAGGAAAGGTGGCCCAAGCTCCAAAGATGCAGCATTCAAGGCTTCAAAATCAAAGAAGGGGAAAGAAAGGAATGACTGTAGTGATGACTCTGATGTGGAATCCGAAATGGATCAATTTGTATGAAAGTTGAAGAGAGGATCTAAGCTAAAAGGTAAGTACCCTCTTATCTATTTCAAATGTGGAAAAATAGGTCATTATGCTGCAAAATGTCCTCATAAACATGATAGTGATGATGAAGGAAATTCTAAAAGAAGGGTATACAATAAGAAAGGGATCAATAAGAAGAACTTCTTCTCGAAGCAAGATGAGTCTAATGAGGATGAATTTGTAGTCATCAAAAGGAAATCAGATGAGGAAAGTGACCATGATGAAAGCCAAGAAACATTATTCATGGAATTCACAAATGAAGATGACTCAAGGCTAGAAGGAAATGTAAATGAACTGTTAGTAAGTGCCATTGAAGAAAATGAGAAATTATGGAATAAAATCATTTCTCTTAAGGTAGAAAACGAGGAAACAAGAAGAAGAGAAGATCTCTTGGAAACAAAGCTAAAATAAAAAGAAGAGACTTGCAAAGAGCGTGAAGTTGAAATAGTATCTCTGAGAAAAGAATTGGAGCAGGTCAAAAAGGGTTGGAAAAGCTCTCAAATACTTGAGACTATCCTAAAAAGTCAAAAACCTCAACATGATAAGTCTGGAATAGGCTTTAAAGAAGAATCATCAAGCACTAAGAATAGTGTGCAAAGCTATGGCGATGCACTTTCCAGCAACCCAAAAGAAGAAAAAGTATGTCATCAAAGGTGTATCCCAGATCCAAAGAATGAAGAGAGAATAACACCAAAGAAGAATGTGGACTCAAATCATGGATATTAGAGCAAATATAAACCAATATTCCATCAAAGGCCCATCTCAAATCCAAAGAATGAAGTGGGAGTAATTCCAAGGAAGGAAATTGACTCAAATCATGGCTACTACAACAGGTATAAAACTATCTTTCTTGGACATTGTTTTCATTGTAAAAACTTTAGACATAAAGCCAAACACTGCATGGCTCACAAGAGTGAAACACCAAAGCTAAAGGATCAAATAATCAAACCATATGGCCCTAAAAGGTAGGGACAAATCAAAACCTTCAATTCATTCGATCCCTTGACCAAAGTTGATTTGACTTTCTCATTATGCTACAATAATGGACACTATGAACAGCACTACCCACTCAAAAGGAGAAAAGCAAGTAGTGAGAGTACCAACATGGATAAATGTGGCCTAGCTCTATATGCTCAAAATAATGAAAATCATTGGTTTGTGGATAGTGGGTGCTCCAGGCACATGAAAGGGGACAAAAGGAAGTTTGTCTCATTGAGCAAAAAGGAAGGAAATCTATCCTTTGGAAGTGGATCTGGCAGAATTGCAGGAAAACAAATTGTTACCCTCATCATTGGAAAAGGAAAATATCAAGATGCTCTGCTAGTAGACAGGCTCAAACACACCTTCTGAGTGTCATCCAAATCTGTGATCAAGGACATAATGTTGTCTTTAGCACCAAAGACTATGAAAAAAGGAACTCTTCCTCAAGGGAACTTGTGGCAAAATGGGTTAGAACACCATACAACATTTACATTCTAAATATGATTGAAGAGAATAAAAAATACCTGAGTGAGACATATGAAGGTTTGTTGTGGCACAAGCGACTTGGACATACAAGCTTCGAAAATCTGATCAATATCAGCAAGATTAAATTTGTACAAGACATCCCAAGGCTATTCAAACCAAATCAAGGAGTATGTGGTCCCTGTCAACATGGAAAGAAAACCAGAACCAACCACAAGATCAAAGAGCTCTCTACATCAAAGCCCTTAGAGATCATCCATGTTGATTTATGTGGACCAACTAGAAATCAGACACTCCAAGGAGAAAGAACACCCGAGCAAAATGGGGTAGTTAAAAGAAGAATGTTATAGCTCTGATACCACTTGTTATAGCTCTGATATCACTTGTTATAGGTCTGACCCAAAAATAATATAGATCTGATAAGAAAATATAAGACAATACAAATAAACCCAGAATTAGTATGAAATGCTTCTTTATTGATCAAACCCCCAAGGTAGGGCAACACCATATATTCACTCCTTAAGGAAGGAGAACACTCCACAAGCCATATCCCTGTTCATACAATAATCTTTGACAATATTTCTTGACGTCTCTCCATGTGGAGTCTCTAGCCTCTATATAGGCCTCATACATACAATACCATGGATCATTACCATGGCGCCCTCATACCATCAACTAATACCATGGTCCCATTACATTATTACTAACTACTTGTGGTCCCTTACATGATATGGGTTAACCACCTTATTTATTACTATGGCCCATCCCATCATATTACCCCCCCTAGGTATATAACAAAGAAACTGGACAGTTCCAGAAATGGCAAGAACAATGTTATTAGCAACAGACTTGTAGCCAAAATTCTGGAGAGAAGTAGTCGAGGCAACAGTCTATACTTTGAATCGAACACAATTAAGACCAAATTGTGAAAAAACTCCTTATGAATTATGGAAAGGAAGACATGTTTCAATAAAATACTTCAAGATCTTTGGAAGCAAGTGCTTCATAAAAGTCAATGATGGCTCACCAGTAAAGTTTGATTTTCGGTTGATGAAGGGATATTACTTGGATACTCTACACGGAGCAAAGCCTACAAGTGATACAATTTTTTACTAAAGAAAATAGTGGAAATAATTTATGTAAAGATTGATGAAGAACTTCCAGAAAAATAAATTGAAGAACATGAAGATGATCTTCTCATTGAAGAAGAAGAACCTAAAGAAGAAGAAATAGATGACGAAGAAAAAGAAGAGGAAAAAGAACCACCTCATACCCCTTCAAATATGAAGTTTATCTAGAAATATCATCCAAAAGAGTAGATTATTGGCAATAGAGATGAAGGAATGCAAACCCGAAGAAGGATGACAATTACACCAAAGAGAAACATCATTGCTCTTCTATCCATGATAGAACCAGAAACATTTGCACAAGCAAGGATCCTCATTGGGTAAAAGCCATGGAAGAAGAAAGTCCCAAATTGAGAAAAATGAGACATGGGATCTGGTACCTCGTCCAAAGGACAAACACATAATAGGAATCAAGTGGGTATTCAAAATAAAATGAATGAAGAAGGACAAGTTATCAGAAACAAGGCAAGGCTTGTCTGCAAAGGCTATTCACAAATTGAAGGAATTGACTTTGTAGAGACATTTGCACCAGTAGTTCGTTTGGAAGCTATCAAGATGTTCTTGGCATTTTCTTGCTCAAAAGGATTCAAAATCTATCAAATGGATGTAAAATCAGCATTTCTAAATGGGGTACTCAAGGAAAAAGTCTACATGGAGCAACCAGAAGGGTTTGATCTAACAGAAGGAAAGGACTTAGTTTGTAAGTTGAAAAAGGCTTTATATGGGTTGAAGCAAACTCCTAGAGCTTGGTATGCAAGATTGGATCACTATCTACAACAACAAGGCTCCAAAAAGGGAGTGGCTAGAAGTAATCTATACATAAAGACAGATGAAGGTAAGTTACTAGTTACTCTTGTTTATGTCGATGATCTGATTTTTGCTAGCAATAATGATGAAATGAGCCATGAATTTTCTCAAAACATGTCAAAAGAGTTCGAGATGTCAATTGTAGGTGAGCTATCTCACTTCCTTGGACTTCAAGTATCTCAAACCAGAGCAGTATTGTGTATATCTCAAGCCAAATATCTAAAATACATGCTCAAAGGATATGGAATGGAGGATTGTGCACCCATGAGCACACTTATGACCATAAACTACAAATTGAGCAAAGATGATGACTCTCCTCCAGTAGATGCGACTCATTATAGGTTAATAATCGGAGCCCTTTTATACTTAACTACTACAAGACCCGACATAATGCAGGTAGTAGGAATTGTGGGAAGGTTTCAATCTAAAAAGAATTAGTTGTAAAAAGAATTATCAGTTATCTAAAAGGAACTTTTGATTTCGGTCTTTGGTACCCTAAGAGTTCAACACTGACTGTAACTGTATACACCACTGTTGATTGGGCCGGAAGTGTGGATGATCGGAAGAGTACCAATGGAAATGCATTCTTCCTAGGAGACTATTTAGTATCCCGGCTCAACAAAAAATAGACATCCATATCATTATCCACAATCGTAGCCGAGTATATAGCTGTAGCAGACTGTTGTACTCAAATACTATGGATGAAGGAAGCTCTAAAAGATGTCAACATAGGTACAGATCAACCAATTACCATCTATTGTGCTAACACAAGTGCTATCAGTCTCAGCAAAAATCCAGTGATGCACTCAAACACCAAACATATACCAATCAAGTATCATTTCCTCCATGAACAAGTAGCTGAACAAAACATCACTTTGGAATATATCAATATTAAGGAGCAGATAGCTAATATTCTCACAAAATCTCTTCCTCGAGAAGAATTTGAACATCTTCGTCAAAAGATGGGGGTTATCTCTTTAGCATCACTCAAGTTCATTCATAAAGATGTAGCAGGATAGGGGGAGCAGTTCGACATAGGGAGTCCATATGCATTCCTTTGCCATTGATGTCAAAGGGGGAGAGCAAAAGAATATTGCCATCAATAACAAAGGGGGTGATTGTTGGACACAGATTGTCATTGATGTTAATATGGCAATATTCGAGGAGCCAAAGGAAGAAAATAGAGCCATTGGAGGAAGCAGACAAAGCCATCGGAGCCATCGGAGAGAAGAAATCACATATATGCGTGCAATTACACTATCGGGAGCCATTGGAGGAGCAATGGATACATTTACACTATCGGGAGCTATAGGAGGAGAAAAGGATGAATTAACACTATCAGAGGCATAAACCCATAAATATATGCATTTAATACTATCGGAGACCAAAATTCATATATATATATATGCATTTAACACTATCACCAGCCATAAACTATACATATATTGAAAATACACGATGGGGGGCAGAAAGACTGAGTAATATGGAAAATGCACTATCAGCGCGGACTCCCTGCAAATACACTGTCGGAAAATACACTGTCAGCGCAGACTCCCGGCAAATACATTATGGCAAATACACTATCGGCGCGGAAGACTTAGGTATAGTGGAATACACTATCGAAGCGGAGAATTTTATGTATATAAGCACATATACATATATATCAGTGATTTGGCTATGTGCCATCACCCAAAACACCTGACTGTGATATATGCGTTGCGGACTTGACGACAACATTAAGATAGGTTTAATGTTATATCGCATCCGCAGGAGGATCGGCCGTCGGCCATCAGCGATGCCATGGTATTGATGTATAAAGGACCCTCGGAAGTCTTGAGCGCCGATTGTGATTATACTATAGACCCGATACAGTATAGATGCAAGTGTAATAACTCTCAAAGTCCGCCCTTCAACATTTTCGCCTGATTTTCTTTGATTTCCTGAGTATTTTCATATTTGGCTTGCGCGGGGTTTGGAGACAAAAATACATTAAGAAATGCTCCCAATAGTTTAGCAGGTTGAACTAATGCCGATTGCAATTGCGATTGGGATGTGGCATGTCTGTTAAGCAATGTTGTCTCTGTGTATGCCTGTTATCATTGAAAAACGAGACTCTGTTACAGTTTTGAACACATAGCGACTGAAAAGGCAAGAGGCTGAATGGAAAGCCAGCGTAGAGGAAACCAAAAATCCAAATCACTGGAGAAGAGGGAATCCAAAGGATAAGCCAGCGGAGAGGAAGCTGAAGCGAGCATTGAAGAAGCTAAAGAGTCAGTGGGAAGCGGAAATGAACAGTCCGAGGCAACAGGAATATAAAAACAGGAAAAACAAGGAAGTCGTTTGTACGAATAATCAGAGTGAGAGGAAGCAAAAGTTTAGGCAAAGGCATCAGAGGCAGGAGAACAGGAGTGAAGAAGAAGCTGAGTAGGTTTGGTAGCAGAGATCTACAGCAAAAGCAGTTTAGACCAGGTTTGGGTTGGAGCCCATGGGGTTGGAACCTTAGAACTGAAAGGACTGGAATCCTTGGGAGTCGGTGCTCCTAAGTGCAAAACTATTACCTTGGAAGAATAGAGTTGGTGCTCTAGAGGTTGGAGCCTCACAAAAGTCCAATTTGGTGCTTGGAAACTAATTGCAACCAACTATATATTTTATTTATTTCATTGCATTGTTTGTGTTAATAAAAGCATTCATTTCAGTTATCTATTTATGTGTTCCATATATATATATATATATATATATATATATATATATATATATATATATATATTATATATATATATATATATATATATATATAATATATATATATTATATATATATATATATATATATTATATATATATATATATATATAATATATATATTATATATATATATATATTATATATATATATATATAATATTATATATATATATATATATATATATATATATATATTATATATATATATATAATATATATATATGCTTTTGGTGATAAAGGAGCAAATAAAAGGAAATATTGATTCACCCCCCCCCCCCTAGTATTTCCAACACAGTGTTGACTTTAATGTTCCAATATTGCGGCTAGTGGTTGTCAATGGTGAATGTATGGATGTAACTTTCATTATGTCTATATATATAACAGAGCCATCACATTTTCATGCATATATTGTTATTGTAGTTGGACTATTTTGGTTTCTTTAGCAATGTGTGTTATTTAACTTATGCATTCGTGTATGAACTATTTTGTATATGATTCTATGAATCTTGTTGGAGGCGTGTTGTTGGTTTAATGCATCACTTTAGATTGTGGACTATTCTTCTTTACAGCTTGTGATGTCATTCATCTCATGTGTTCCTTTCAGACCGTGTACTATTATAGGCTTCTAAGGGACACACTTCAATTTCCCCTCCATGTGTTAGAACCCCCATGCATCTCACTTGACTTGCTGCAAGGTCACAAACTTGCTTCCGACAAAGATATCACACTTACCTCTATGCTCTATCGTAGTCAAGGCATTGATCTACTACCCACTGTTGGGACCCCTACTCCAAATGGTCTAAGGTCTAGTTAGGACTTCTTACTGAGGAGATCCCCTCACATGTTGGCAAGTCCAGCATGGTCAACAGTACATAAAGTGGACCACACTACAGTAGGTAAGGGACCAAGACATGTTAGAGTTCACAAATATTTTTCATATCCTTCACACGAAGTTGGGTATCAACGATTCTGACTGGAATCTAATACTCAGGTACTGTGGTTGTCTAAATAAATACATCTAGGATGAGTTGGAGTTCATGGAAATATCCTCAATTGGCATATCCTATCAATATGATGTCAAGATTGAGAAAAAATTTAAACAGAGGAAGCGAGACTTAGGATTTGTGAATCTGAAGCAAGGGAAAGGTGCCCCCAAGACGTAGAAAAAGGACAAAGCTAAGGCGGGGTGACTTAGGACAAGTACAACCCATCGAATCCACAAGCAAATAACAACACCATGAAGTGATTGTTGAGCCAACCATTCACTGGTGGCTGAGATGAAGGTTTTAAATTCAGATGCACGTTCTCACACTGAGTACAAACCTGACAAGGGGAATGACAAAGGAAAGCATATTATTAATGTGGATCCCAACACCATTGTTGCCACCAACAAGATCCAAAATATTGAACCCAAATATCCAAAGGATGGGGAGCGTCTCTTCCACTCACAGATATGGGTGAAGGCTTCACCATTGCAGTTCATTGTCGACAACAGGAGCCAAAACAACCTCCTTTCAGCGGAGGTCATGAAGTAGTTGGGCCTACTGAACACACCACACCCACAGTTGTACATTATTGGGTGGCTTCACCAAGGACGAGATCTCCACGTCATCCAGTAGTGTCGCCTTCCCTACAACAACAAGCCCTTCATGGGTGAGGTATTGTGTGATGTTTCTCCTTTTAAATTTTATGATGTATTATTAGGCCAACCCTACTTGTGGAAGCATCATTATATGTATGAGTTGAGTTCTTGCACTATTATTATTTCTTTGGGAAGTAAGCTATACAGAATGCTAGACACAGCCTCACCTACTGCGATCTCTTTCATCTATGCTAAGAAATGCAGTAAGATCATTTCCTAGACAAAGAAATTTGTTTTATTTTTTATTCATTCTCAAAGTAAGTTGAAGATCGTCACCATGTTCATGGCCCTTGCGAACGATTCCACCCTGCGGCAAAAACAGGTGGATAAGGTCATGGAGGAATACAGGGACATCTTCTCCTCCCCCATAAGGGTACCTTGGTACTATCAGGTCAAGCATTCGATCGATCTGACTCCCTTAGCACCTCTACCCAATGGGTTGATATATCATTGCCCTATTCTAGAGAATGAATAAATCAAGTGGAAAATCTAGGAGTTGCTGCAAAAAGGGCACATTCGACCAAGTTCCTCACCCTTTGGGAGCCTGATTGTGCTTGTACAGAAGAAGGATGGGACTTGGAGACTCTACACTGATTATCAGGCGCTAAATAAAATCACTGTCAGGAACAGGTATCCAATCCCACGGATTGATAACCTTCTTGACCAGCTGAAAGGTGCCAAGTATTCCAGTAACATCGATTTAAAGTTTGGTTATCACTGGGTTCCAATAGAACCCACAGATGTATGGAAGACCACCCTCAAATCCAAGGAGGGCATTTTTTATTAGTTGGTAATTCCTTTCAGATTAACAAATTCCCTGGAAACTTTCATGAGGCCGATGGATTACATCTTGAAGCCCTTTACCAACTCATTTGTGGTTGTATATCTAGATGACATCCTCATCTTCAGAAAGAGTTGGGAAGAGTAATTGCAACACATTTGGCAAGTCCTTCAAACCTTGTGGCAACACAAACTATGTGCCAACTTGGAGAAATGCACCTTTGGCATGGACTGGGTCAAATATTTGGGTTACATCATTGATGAGCAAGGGATGCATGTGGATATAGTTAAGATCCAAGTCATTTTGGATTGGTCAGCCCCAACCACTCTAACATAGCTTCATAGCTTTTTGGGCCTTGCCAATTTTAATTGGATGTTTGTGTTGGGATTCTCTCATATAACCTGGCCTTTGAGTAGAGTTACCAAGGGAAATGCAAAAGCAAATTTTTTCTAGTTTGAGTCCCAACAGAGGTCATTTGTTGAGTGGAAGTGATCCAGATTTAAACAGGAATGCAAAAAATTACAGAGATAACCATAAATACATAGATGTAGTGGAAATAATACTTCATTTCGTTACTGTAAAATACTGAAAGATGCTTACAAATAAAAATGGAAATAAACCAGCTAGGGCGATGGTAGCTTATCTCTAAGAAGAGATGTGGGGGCTAAATGCCTCTGAACCCTGTTACAATGAGGATAAAAGGCATATTTATTGTTAAGAAAAATGTAAAACCTAAACATCCTAAAACCTAACCCTAGAAGATGAAACGCCAAATTGTGGGCCCTGTTTGGCTAAATTGACACATCAACTTCCCGAAGTCGTAACTTTGGCACACGATCTCCGTTTGACGTGCACAATATCTCTTTAGAAATATCTATCTGAGAACTACAACTTTGGGAAGAGTAACATCAATCCATGTACCCATGCTGCTCCCATTTTTCCCAAAATACATCGTTTAGGGCCTCAAAACGGCTCCGGAAGTTCAAGACCGGAAAAAACTGCTAAAAATAGTAAACTGTGCTACAATTAAGGAAAATGAAAAGTTGAAAGAAACAATGGTGGGGCTCCAAATGGACTTGGTGAGTGGCTACTAATATCAACCTAGATCATTCCTCCCCCCCTTAGGAAGCAATGGTCCCCATTGCATTGAGTTCCTCCATGTGATGACGAAACTTCAGCTGAACTTGGTCCCTGGTGAGCCACTTGCCCTAGTGAATGAGTTGGCCTGCTTTGACAATTCAATACAGTTGGATAACCTACTAGTGAATGTGCTTGATCTGTGTGTCCATGCTCCTACCAGTTGCAGCTTGTTCCATGCATTCTGGATTTAAATTTGTGGGTGTGAGTTGTTCTGCAATGTCGGATGTGTCTAATAATGGTGGAAAGTATGGCCGAAGGCGGTCCACATTGAACAGTAGGTGTAAGACAAGGAATGAGGGAATGCTGAGCTCAAATGCATTATCTCCCATAGCCTTGGTAAAGGTGTAAGGACCATATCGGAGTGGTATGAGTTTGCGATAGGCTCTGGTAAGGTGTTCCTTTTGTAAATGCAACTAGACTTTGTTGCCCACCTGAAACTTATGTGGCACCCGATGTTGATCATGTCACTGCTTGTACTTGGTATTTCATTTTTCCGGAATATCGTGGACCTACTAATGAATATGTTGGATGTTCTCAATGAATTTGTTTGCCTTATCTATTTCAGACTGAAAATGAGTCGAATCTGCGTGAGTAGCTGCAAATGGCATGGCCACATCAATAGGACATGGTGGTTGGAATCCCAAGCCCACCTAAAAAGGGATATGGTTGGTCAAGTTGTGGAGACCTCGGTTGTAGCTGTGTTCAACATAGGTGAGGCTCTCATCCCATGTGCGTGGATGCTTTGAGTTGTACATGTGCAGAATGTGTGTGATGATCCTGTTCACAGCCTCTGTCTAGCCATCAGTTTGAGGATGGAAGGCTACAGACTTAGTGAGTTTGGTGTCCAATATCAACTAGAGGATGGACCAAAATGTACTAAGGAACCTGTTGTCCCGATATGAGATGATAGACTGTGGAATCCCAAAGTGTACCCACACTCGTTCAAAGAAGATTTTAGCAGTGGCTTCTGATGTGATATTCTTCTTACAGGCTGCCATAATGGCCATCTTCAAGAACCTATCGACAACCACAAAAACACAGTCATTTCCATGCATAGTAGAAGGAAGGCCCAACTTGTAATCCATGCAGATCGATTCCCAAGGTCAACTAGGGGTAGGCAGCAGGGTATAGAGGCCTTGCTTCTTGATGGTCGGTTTGGCAATGGTGCAGGCAGTGCATGATCTGATGTACTTCCCAACATCTTGTCGAAGATTCGGCCAATAGAGATACTTCTGCAGTACTACCACCATTTTCTCAACCTCAAAATGCCCAGTAGCCTGACTGTAGTGTGCTTCCCAAATCATCTTGGCACGCTCGCTTGAAGGAACACAAAGGTGACCTAGGTGGCATAACAGGGCATCCCGGAGGTGAAAATCGGGAACATGCTAAACCTCCAAGAGGTTCTGGTATGTGTGGCCGAATTCTAGGTCGTTTTTGTAGAGAAGTGGCCAATCAGAAGTCTCGTTCCCACAAGAGTTGAGCATGGTGGTTAATTCCATGATCGGTGGTCAACTGAAGCAATCTACAACATTATTGGTGCTGCCCTTCTTATACTTGATATTCAAATGGAACTCTTGCAGGTATGTGGACCACTTTTGATGGTGATCATTCTGCAATTTCCCTTGGGTCTGTGTGAACTGCAAGGGTCGGTGGTCTGTGTGGATGACCGTTTCCTTCCCCAAAATATAATGCTTGCATGGTTGGCAAACCTGCATAGTGGAATACATCTCTTTTTCACAAGTGGGATACTTCCAGACTGTGTCTGAAAGTGTCTCACTATGATATGCCACTGGATGCCTGTGTTGAGTAAGGAATGCCCCAATAGCATAGTCAAAGGCATATGTCTCGACCTCAAATGGTTGTTGCAAGTCTGGTAATGCGAGCACTGGTGCCAAGCAGAGGTGATCTTTCAACTCTGTGAATGTCTTCTATTGAGACTCATACCAAAAGAATTTTTCTTTCGCTCCTCCCTTGGTGACTTGACTCAAGGGCCAAGTGATATGAGAAAATCCCAACACGAACCTATGGTAGAAGTTGGCAAGACCTAGAAAGTTGCAGAGCTCTGTCAGAGTGGTTGGAGATGGCCAATACTGAATAACTTGGATCTTGGCTGGATCCACATGCAGCTGCCATTCATCAATAATGTATCCCAGATACTGAACTTGGGTCATACCAAAAGTGCATTTCTCCAAATTGGCGCATAACCTATGTTGATGCAGTGTTTAGAGAATTTTTTGGATGTGGTGGAGGTGCTCTTCCCAAATCTGGCTGAAGATTAGGATGTCATCCAAGTATACCACTACAAATGAGTTGGTGAATGGCCATAAAATGTCATCCATTGGGCTCATGAAGGTTGCAGGAACATTCGTCAATCTGAAAGGCATAACCAACCATTCGAAAAGGCCCTCCTTGGCTTTGAAGGCAGTCTTCCACACATCGAAGGGTTCGATTAGTACCTAGTGATATCCTGACTTCAAATCAATCTTGTTGAAATATTTCCCCCCTTCAGTTGGTCCAGGAGGTCATCAATCCATAGGATTGGGTACCTATTACAAACAGTGATCTTGTTTAGTGCCTGATAGTCAATACAAAGTCTCCAAGTCCCATCCTTCTTCTGTACCAACACGATCGAGCTCCCACAAGGCGATGAACTCGGATGAATGTGACCTTTCTGAAATAGCTCCTGAATCTGCCTCTTGATTTCATCATTCTCCAGAATGGAGCGCCGATAGTTTGGTCCATTGGGTAGTGGCAAACCTAGGGTCAGATCAATGGAGTGCTTGACCTAACAGTGCAGAGGAACCCCTGCAGGGGAGGTGAAGATGTCCTCGTACTCCTCCACGACCTTATCCATCTGTATTTTTCATGTGGATTGGCCCTGTCTAGAGGTCGTGGCCACTGTCTTCTTCTTTCCTTCAGGGTGTATCATCAGGAAAAAAAATTCCCGGTTTTGGAAATGAGCTTACTGCATTGTTTTGTAGTAACCAAAGAGATGGTGGTAGGCGATGCTACCTCTGGTATCTTGTACAACTTATTTCCCAAAGTAACAATAACAACATGGGGCCTTGATTCATACACAACATGTTGCTTCCACAAGTATGGTTGTCCTAATAATACATCACAAAAATCAAGGGGAGAAACATCACACAATACCTCATACATGAAGGGCTTGATGTTGTATGGAAGATGACACTGCTGGCTTATGCAAAGATCATGTCCTTCGTGAAGCCACCCGATGGTGTAGGGTTGTAGATGTGTTGTGTTCGGTAAGCCCAGCTACTTCACAACCTCTATTGAAATGAGGTTCTTTTGGCTCCCGTTATCGACAATGAACTATAGTAGGAGCCCTTTACCCACATCTGGGAGTGGAAGAGATGCTCCTCCTCCTCTGGATTTTTGGGTTCCTCCTTCTGGATCTTTATGGTGGCAATGTGGCATTGGGCTCCGCATCGATAATCTACTTCCCTTTGTCATTCCCCTTGTTGGGTTCTGACTCAGAGTCAGAACATGCATCTCATTCTGAAACCCTTAGCTCAACCACCAGTGACTGCTTGGCCCGACACTCATTTGTGTTGTGAGTGGAGCTCTTATGGAACTCACACCACTTTCCCGTGTCCTTTTTCAACTTCGCGACATTGCTCTTTGCTTGCAGTTTTGGCAGGTAGTCTTGGGCCACCCCACCTTGGATTTTTCCTTTGTTTTACAGTTTTGGGGCACCTTTCCCTTGCTTCAGATACACAAATCCAAAGTCTCGCTTCTTCTATTTAAACTTGTGCTTGACCTTGAAGGCAAATCGGCGTGTCGTGCCGATCGAGGAGATGTTCAAGAATTCTATTTCTTCCTGGATGTACTTGCGCAGAAAGCCATGGTATTTGAGTACCAAATGCTACTCTGAATCCTTGATACCCAACTCTATGGAAAGGGTATGGAAAATATTGGTAAACTCTGACACGTCTTGGTCCCTTCCCTGCCGCAGCATGGTCCAATTTATGTATTGATCCTCATAGATTTCGACAGGGTAGTACTGCTCCTTGATGGCAGTCCCAAATGAAATCCAAGTGGGTGTGGATGAAAATAGTGAGCTTGTACTTTCATCCTTCTGCTTGCAGTAGGTATCCCACCATTCCTTGACGTGGGGGGCTGCTTTGAGAAGAGAGAAAATAAGATTTTCCTGACTCGAAAAATCATGAACAGAAAAATACCCTTCTAGCAAATTTAACCATTTATCTACAACATCTGCATCTATTTGACACTCGAAGATGGGGATTTCAAAATTAACTTGTACCTTAAAGGGTGTGGTGTTTCCAGAGTAGTTGTTGGAAATCGATGCATCGCCTCTGGGTAGCCGCTGAAGGATCTGGGAAAAGTTGTCCATCATCGCATTCCTTTTCCGCTCGAGGGCTTCTTCAACCAAGATTTTGATAGGATCTCCTACCCCATCGTCTTTCTTTTAATCCACCATGGGAGGATGTTGGGATTTGTGAGGCTGGTCTTACAAAGGTTTGATTAGTTCAAGCCCTAATTCCTTATTTCTCGACCTTGTTGGGACATGCAAAGAAAAACATAGGAAAAGCAGACCGCTCTGATACCACTGATCCAAATTTAAACAGGGATGCAACAAATGATAAATATAACCATAAATACAGAGATGTAGCAGAAATAATACTTCATTTCATTACTATAAAATACTGAAATATGCTTACAAACAGAAATGGAAATAAACTAGCTAAGGCGATGGTAGCTTATCTCTAAGAAGAGATGTGGTGGCTACATGCCTCTGAACCATGTTACAACGAAGCTCGAAGGCCTATTTATTGTTGAGAAACAATGAAAACCCTAAACATCCAAAAAGCAAACCCTAGAAGATGAAACGTCAATCTGTGGGCCCTGTTTGGGTAAATTGGTACATCAACTTCCCGGGGTCGTAACTTTGGCATACGATCTTCGTTTGACACGCACAATATCTTGTTAGAAAGATCTATCCAAGAACTACAACTTTGGGAACAATAACATTGATCCATGGACCCATGTTGCTCCCATTTTTCCCAAAAAATGTTGTTTTGGGCCTCTGGAAGTTCAGGACCCGAAAAAACTACTAAAAATAGTAAATTGTGCTATAATTAAGGAACTAAAAAGCTGAAACAAATAATGGTGGGGGTCCAAGTGGACTTGGCAGGTAGCCACCAATATCCACCTGGATCATGAATCATAGCCTCTTTTCTACAGTAGTACTCACATTTCCAGACATGCGACAACCATTTGAAATTGAGAGAGACTATGTTATTGGTGCAGTTCTCACCCAGCAAGGGCATCTAGTGGCCTATCACAGTGAGACACTTTCTGACACAATTCAAAAATACCCCACCTACGATAAGGAGACATATTCCATCATGCAAGCTTTCCTGTAATGGAAACATTACATTTTGGTGAAGGAGATGGTCATCCACACAGATCATCAACCCTGTAGTTTATACAAAGCCAAGGGAAGTTGCAAAATGATCACCGTTAGAAGTGGCACACATATCTGTAACAATTCCATTTGAATATAAAATACAAGAAGGATAACACCAATCATGTTGCAGATTGCCTCAGTCGACCACCGGTTGTAGCAATGACAGTTCTCAATTCTTATGGCCATGAGACCTCTGCATAGCATATACTATACAAAAATGATACAAGTTTTTCCACCACATACCAGATTCTAGTGGATGGCAGTAAAGTTCCATACTTCCACCTCTAGGATGCATTATTATGCTATCAAGCCACCTTTTTATTCCTTCAAGCCAAGTTGATTTGGGAGGCACACTACAGTTGGGGCGCATGACACTTTGGTGTAGAGAAAATTGTGGTCCTACTAAAGAAGTATTTTTACTGGCCAAATCTTTGACAGGATGTTGGAAAATATTTCAAATCCTGCACTTCATGTGCCATCGCCAAGCCAACTATTAAGAAACAAGGATTTTATACTCCTATGCATACTTTTAGATGACCCTGGGAGTCCATATCCATGGAATCTATGTTTGGCCTTCCTTCTACCAAGCATGGCAATGACTGTGTATTTTTAGTCATCGACATTTTTCTAAGATGGTCATACTAGTTGCCTACAAGAAGAGTATCACAGTCAAGGCCACTATCGGGCTCTTCTTTGAATGAGTGTGGGTAGATTTTTGGATCACACATACCATTATATCATATCAGGATAATAGGTTCCTAAGAGCATTTTGGCTAAGCCTTTGGTCATTGTTAGACACCAAGCTCACCAGACTGCATTCCCCCCCAAACTGATGGTCAGACAGAGGTTTTCAACAAGATGATTGTTCACATACTATGAATGTACAAATCTAAGCACCCACATACATGGGATGAGAGTCTTCCCTATGTGCAACACATCTATAACATAGCTCTCCATACCTCCATTGGCCACAACCCCTTTGAAGTTTGGAATTTCAACTGTTATGTCCCCATGATATCACACTATCTTTTGCAACTACACGAGAAGAATCTACCCATGTTCAATCTGAAGCTAATAATTGTAGTAGTTTATTGAGTGCATTCAGCACATCCTCTGGTAGTTTATGACATCCTAGATAAATCCAATGCCATATAAAAACAATGACATGATCAGCATCGGGTGCCCCATAAGTTTCAAGTGGGCAAAAACGTTTGGTTACATCTATAGAAAGAGCACCTTTTTAGAGCCCATCGTAAACTCAGACCACTTTGATATGGGTCATACATCATTATCAAGGTTGTGGGAGACAATGATTTTGAGCTTAGAATTACCCCATTCCTTCACCTACACCCTGTGTTCAAGGTGGATCGCCTTCCACCTTACTTTCCACCATTACTAGACACATCAAACATTACAGAACAACTCACGCCAACTGAGCTAAACTCAAAATGCATGGAATAGACCACAACCAATCAGATCATGGACACGTAGATCAAGAACACTCACCACTATAATATCCAATATCGAGCTGTCAAAGATGGCTAATTCATACACCAAGGCAAGTGGCTTACCAAGGACCAAGTTCAGTAGAAATTTCCCATCTCATGGAGGCACTAAATGAAATGGGGACCATTGCTTCCTTAGGGGAAAGGACTGATCTAGGTGGATATTGATGGCCACCCCCTATTCCACTTGGACCACACCATTGTACCATTATTTCCTTCAGTTTCTGTAATTGTAGCACAATTTACTATTTTTGGCAATTTTCCGGGTCCTAAACTTCTGGAGCCATTTTTTGAGGCCTTGAAAAACAATTTTTTTAAATGTGCAAAAATGAGTCTTCGCTTCATGTTTGTAGTTTAAATTTTTAGTCCTAGGATATGTATTTCTAATGAGGTATCATGCACATCAAACGAAGATCATATGTCAAATTTACAACCATAGGAAGTTGATGTACCAATTTACCCCAACGAGGCCCACAGTTTTGTTGCTTCATCTCCTAAGGTTAGGTTTTGGGATTTTCCATTGTTTCTCAGTGATAAATAGGTCTTTGATCCTCATTGTAACACAGTTCATAACAAGCATCCACATATCTTCTCAAAAATAAGCTACCATCACATGAGATAGTTTATTTCCTTTCTGAATGTAAACATCTTTCAGTACATTGTTATTAATTAATTAAAGTTTTGTTTTTCCTACATATTTGTGTTTTTGTTTATATTTGTATTTTGTTTCATTCAAGTATAAATATGGATCAATGGTATCAAAGCGATCTGATCTTTCTCTATTTTCTGTGCATGTCCCCAACGAGGTCTGGGTATAAAGAGTTAGTACTTGAACTAGTTGAACCTTTGCAAGACCTTCCTCGCCGACCCCGACGACCTCCCGTGGAGGAAAAAAAGAAATATGAGGGAATGGGATATCCTTTCAAATTATTTCTCAAAGAATCCCTCGAGTGACAAAGGAACAAGATGATGGACAACATTGCCGTGATCCTTCGATGGATGCCCGTAGATAATTCATCTTCATCCAATAGTCACCCTGGAGGTGCCACTCCATTTAAGGTACAAGTCAAGTTTGACATTCCTATATTTGGAGGCCAAATAAATGCAGATGACATAGATAAATGGTTAAATCTATTGGAAGGATATTTTTTTGTTCATGTTTTTTCTAGTAGGGAAAATATTACATTTTCACTCCTCAAAGTCATCCCCCAAGTCAAGGATTGGTGGGAAACCTACTCTGAGTAGGGGGACGAGAGGGAAATCTCACTATTTCCAACTGCACCCACTAGGAATTCTTTCTAAGACACCATCAACAAGCAATATTACCGTGTCGAGGGCTATGAAGATAAGTACATAAAGTGGACCACACTATGGTAGGTAAGGGACCATGATGTATCGAAGTTCACAAAAAAATTTCAAACCCTTCGCACGAAGTTGGTTATCAAGGATTATGAGTGGTATTTGGTACTCAAGTACCACAACTATATACAGAAATACATCGAGGACGGTATGGAGTTCCTAGACATCTCCTCACTTGGCGCCGCCTATCGATATGTTGTTAACATAGAGCAAAAAGTTAATAGAAGAACTAAGACTTTGGGTGTGTGAATCTGAAATAAGGGAAAGAAGCCCCCAAACCCGATAGAACAAAGGACAAAGCCAAGGCAGGGTGACCTAGGGAAACCTGTCGAAGCTGCAAGCAAGAGAAAACCCCACAAAGACAAAGAAAGACACAGGAAAGTGGTGTGAGTTCCATAAGAGCTCCACTCACAACACAAGTGAGTGTCAATCCAAGCAGTCACTAGTGGCTGAGCTAAAGGATTCAAAGTCAGATGCATGTTCCGACTCTTAGTCAAAACCTGACAAGGGGAATGGAAAATGGAGGTAGGTTATTGATGCGAAGTTCGACGCTACCATTTCCACCACCAAAATCCAAAATATTGAGCTTGAAGATCCATAGGAAGGGCAGTGTCTCTTCCACTCACAAATGTGGGTGAAGGGTTCACCATTGCATTTAATTGTCAATAGCGGGATCCAAAAGAACCTAATTTTAGTAGAGGGCATGAAGCCGTTGGGCCTACCGACCACACCACACCCGTAATTGTACACCATCGGGTGGCTTCACCAAGGACGAGATCTCGGTGTCAGCCAGCAGTGTCGCATTCCCTACAACATCAAGCCCTTCATGGATGAGGTATTGTGTGATGTTTCTCCTCTTGAAGTTTGAGATTTATTTTTGGGCCAACCCTACTTGTGGAAGCATCATGTTATATATGACTTGATGCTTCGCAATGTTATTATTTCTTTAGGCAATAAGTTATATAGTGTTGAAAATAGAAACAAGAGATGTTAAAGATAACATCAAGAAAATCATAATTTAATTTTGTCCTTGAATTAAATTAGGAATTAAATTGTAATTCTAATTATCATAGAAAATTTTGATAGTTAACTAAGTTATTTTGACTTAGTTGGCTCAATTAATTCAAGTTGGCAGTCTATCTAGAATCATGTAGAGTGGTTCCTAAATTTTAGGGTCCCTGGTTGAGTTCTTTTGAGTTGTAATTATTTAATTTAGTTAAACTAGTTCCAACTGATGGAGGAATTAGTGAGAGATTTAGTAGTGTGGTGTAACCAGCAATGCTCAACTAGTAAACTAAAGATTCACTCATAATTAACTCATACATGTCAGATCAGAGAAAGACCCAGTTGAGATTGGAGTTCAGGGAAAGTGTATTATTAGTTGTAGAATCATCCAAATTAAACAGGTGGTGCATGCAACTAGAGGAAGGCCTATGAGGATTTCGCAATTCATAATTGAGGAATTTCTCCATTAAATGGGGGCTAATTCCTTGAGGAACAGCGCAAGAAATTAGGATCTTGGAAATTTGTTTAAGTATCAGCCAAAGGCAGTCAGGAAGGCAGAGGATAGAAAATATTTGTGCAGGTTGAGCTCAAGTTTGAGCAAAGCATATTGTATTCATCCATATTCTTTGACTAATGCACTATACATATAACAGGGATTTTTATTGTAGCTTTCCCCATAAAATCATTGTGTTATGTGCGATTGAATTATTTCTCTTATATGCTTCATGATTTCATCGATCGTTTATTTCTTTTGTTGATGAGTAGAGTAGCTTTAAGTCAATTGTTTTAGCATATTACAATTTGCAGTTTGAATCTACAAGGAATTTCTACATGGTATTGGAGCTAAAATCATTGTAAACATAGTTACCGATCAAACGGGAACTATTACCTCAAAATAGGTACTCGAGCCCAAAAATCCCCAAAAAACATGAAAAAACAATCCAAAAATAAAAAGTGTTGATTCTACATCACCATTTTTTTCAGAGTAAATTTTCAATATTTTTTAAAGATAATAGTAAAAAACAATAAAAGCCATTTTTTTTGGTGCAAAAAACACATTGAAATCGAAAAAAAATTATGCCAGAATAATGTCTTTTTTCCATGGTACATTTTCAACCTTTTTTAATAATGATGTTAAAAATAAAATGTCATGACTTTGAAAAACTTTAAATTTCCAACGATTTTCAAGCATGACATTAACGATAAAATATCACGTCTTTAAAAAGCCTTAAAATTTCAATGATTTTTAAGTATGACATTAAATTTAAAATATCACTTCTTTGAAAAACCTTAAAATTCCAACAATTTTCAAGTATGGTGCTAAGAAAAAATATTTATAATTGTTTTCAACTATAACATCAAAGATGAAATATCATGACTTAGAAAAACATTAAAATCTTGACAATATGTCAACCATGGAATTAAAACCAAAGATTGTACAACAAAACAATCTTAAATTTTCAAAATATTTCAAGCATGACATTATGGAAAAATTTTATGAATAAAAAAACTTTAAAAATGAACACCCGAATGAAAGATTATACCAAGATTTCATTTTTTTAAATGCTAAAAGTATAGCAATTTTAAAATTTTAGTCTAAGACAACTTGATACATTACCAAAAAAAAATTAAAAATCAACTATCAAATTGACACGCAGTGTAGGTGAGCTCTGCCCATTGTAGTGAAAACTTAAAGACCAACCATGAAATTAACACATTGTGGGTAGACTCAATTCATTATAACAAAAAATTTAAAATCAATTATCAAATTGCACATAATGGGATCGGATTGCTAGACAAGCATTGACACAGACCCTATATATATATATATGAAAGATACATAAGAAAACAAAAATTCGCAACCCTTGATTCCAGATGGGTACCCAAATAAATTATTGACGTGCATTATAGAAACATGTGGTTTGGCATTGGCCAGGAGAATACATATGTGAGACCTAGGACACAAAAATACAAAAGAAAACAAAAATTCAAATATTGAAAATAAAAATAAAAAGATAATAACAAGTAATAAAACATAACAAAAGAATCAAATGTAAAAAATATATAGTAATGGCATAAAAAACATAAAAAAACTGAAAAAAAAATAGCCATACCCTGTAAAAAAAAAGAGTAAAATAAAATAAAAACCAAATAAAAAATAAAAATTACAAAAATAAAATACGACATTAAAAAAAAAAAGACCCAAAGAAAAAAAAAAATTCTCCAGCCACCCCAAGGTCCAACTAGTCAGGTGTGGCAAGGGGACGATTCATGACAAAAAAAAAATCAATTTAGAATAAAAAATAAAAACATCATTTAAAAAAGTTAACTAATTACCAAAATTTTTTTTTTAATAAAACAAAATAAAAAGCCTCAAGAGTTAGCTCAATCGGTCAAATCAGTGCCTTGCTAATTGGGAGGTCACAGGGTTAATTCCCGAAAGCTCTTGGGGTCACGTCAAGTAAATATGACTGAGGGGTGTTGATCCCCTTCGGGTGGGGTCCATCCTAGCATTATTCCATGGACGTAGCGGCACCCAGTGACCAAGGGTATCCATGAACCACAAGTGGCAAAAAAAAAAAACAAAAAAATTTAAATTTAATAAAAGAAAGAAAAGAAAGAAAATTAAATAATAAAAAAAAAAAAATCAAATTATAACAAAAGACAAAAAATTAAAATATTTAAATTCAAAAAAAAAAAACTAACTCGCACTCCCCTGCATCCCCTCACCCTCGCCCTACCCTCACTCACCACCACTTCTCTAACCTTGCCCTTACCCCGCTCCCCTCGCCTCCTCCTTCAACCCCCTGCCCCTTAGCCCGCTCCCCTCGCCTCTCCCTGGCGCACCCCCCTCTCCCACTCACCCCTCTCCACTCTCCCCTCCTCGCCGCCCCGACCGCCTCCCCTCACTCATCCCTCTCCCCTCTCCCTTCACCCCCCTTGCCATCATCCCTCTCTTCCTCCTCGCTTCTGCGCTCCCTCATCACCCTCCCCTCATGGTGCCCAGCTAGCGGTCTGGAGGCCACAGGCTGATTCCCGGAATCGGCCTACGACCTCCAGGCCATTGGC
>APFE031573266.1:66187-82768 GCA_000404065.3 Pinus taeda
ATATAAATAAATTATCGACCTTGCCAATGAAGTGAGGAGAATTCTTGGAGGGGTTTATATTTCCCTGTAAAAAATATCCATATTAATCACTATAGTTTTTTAATGAAAGCATCGTGAAAGGAAAGTCAAGGAACTCGATACTCTCATCTAAATATCTTGCAAAAAGTAAGGCTTATGAGCTTGTTTATTCAAATTTATGGACCATTGTTTTCCTCGTGGAAGTAACTAAAAATAGAGAATATGATTTCTTTTGAAATGCCACTCTAACTTGATTGAATTATGTACATTCCTCATGTTGAACCAATTGGCCTTCTGCACTTATACGTTGCTTCTATGTAAATGAAATATTTATCCATAATAAGAGATTATCATTTAAGTACCTTTGATATCAAGGTTTAATTCTATCTCAAGGTTCTTACAGGTCTAAAGGTAAAAAACAGAGTTTCTGTAGCAAAGATATCATTGCTTGAGTCAAAAGCCTATTTATTTTCATATCATTACTCAAGAGTCAAAACAAAAAGCCAGTAGCTTTTCATCCATGACAGTAATGGCATCATATAAGACATGATTTTAGGTGCAAGGAAACAAGGAAATTACCAACATGCACAAGTATATGTTGGGGGTAAGTGTTTTAATATTCCACTTTATTGGTTGAAAACAACCAAACTAAATAGCTTATCTCAACAGACATTATAGTTGAAGTTTAGCTTTAAGGAGACCAAAATAGTTTTATGATAAGATAATATGTCAAACCAAGACTTATGTAAAATTCTAATTTTGAATAATTTGTCATGCATTAACACAATCAACATAAGTAACTACTCCCCTGGTTCAACTTCAAATAGTACAGCTAGAAGAGTTGGAACAAACCTGTTAATGCTATGGTTTGAAATATGCTTTCTTTTGGTCATATTGTTGTAAACAGTTAAAATTATGAATTATTATCCAAATAAACAAGGAATGGAAAGAGATAGAAAAATTATTGACTTCAAGGGTAATAATACAGAACAAAAATAAATGATATCCCTTAGAAGCAAATTAGGAGGATTCATTTATAGAAAATTAAGAGAATTATAGATGGCATTAAAAGTTATGCTTGTATTCTTGTTGTATGCCTTTATGTAATGTACTAATCTGCAGGACACAACAAATCTCTAATGCCAAGCTTTTTGCCATGCACATTCCATGAACCATCTGACACAAACAGGAAGTAATTTATTTTTCATGGGCATTTATTAAAAATGGATTGTTATCAACATCAGGAATTATACTAAAATTACGCTATTGAGTCTCCTTAAATTGTTTCATTTGGCATTAATTTTTGCGTAAGCATCATCAAGGAATTGGCCATTTCTTTTTTAACATACTTATGTTCTTTATGCCAAGTTTTTTTTGCAGATTTCGGATGATCAACTGATCATTAAGGAAACTAATTGTGCAAAAAATTGGTCTTCAAAAGACTAATTTCATGAGAAATTCTAAAGAACAAGTCCATGATCATAAAAGAAATTTCCAGAAAATTACAAGTTCTTGCAACTTCCTATAATAGTTTAATGGTTTGACATGTTGCATGACAAATTAGCAAATTCGAAGCTCTGGGGTTTGTTTATAAATGTTCAAGGATGATGAAATACATATCCAAACAAGAATTCAAAGGCTACACGTGGCTGGTCAACGCTGGTCAAACTCAGCTATTTTAGCAGAAATTCAGGAATTAATGAGAGGATTTGCTATTTTGCATGCCAACATTCACTTTTTCCTAGCAAGAGTCATTCCATTTCTCATTATCCACATACACTTCATTATATTTTCACCAACCCTAACCCACAATAAAAGCAACGAAACCCATTTACAAGCTTTTTGTTCCACATTACATCTTCATTTTCAATTTCCTTTTCCCTACCATTGCAAATAGAGCCTTGCTACCATGCACCATTGAGTCCATAGTCCTTGAGTCTAAATATTTTTCTAAAAACACCTTGAAGCTTGCATGCTTTAAGGGCAAGCTATCATGCCGATAAACAAAGGGAATACATCAATGTCCCTTGTTCATCAGATCTTCTAAGTATTCGACAACAACAAATTCATTCATACTTAGAATGATGTGTTCAGGGCATCTTGACTCTCATCCACATCAAAAAAGGGAGATCTCGTGTTGACTAGTGGCATCCATCAGTGGCCACTAAGTTACCAATTTCTTGTTATGTTCAACACTGAAACATTTATTCACATGACAAGAATTGTGCCAAAGAGCGTTGAATACTTGAAGACTAATCATTTTGTATCAGACGAAGCAGAATTACATTCATTACTTTTTAGTTTTTTGATATAAATGACTTGAGGACAAGTCAATAAATAAGGCTTGGGGGGGAGTGTAAATTCTAAATTTTGAATACCTTCCAAGCCTTATACATTTTCAGCCGCATTTAGCAACAGATTTTGAACATTCAACAAAAGATCTAGCAGCAGATGCAGGAACAATAAAAGATTCACTTTTTCGACTTCATCCACCATTTTCACAGCCAAATAAAGAAGACTATGATCAGAATTTTGTAGCCACGTATGCACAACTCTCATCCGTTTTTGAAAGCGTAAGTTGAGGTATGATATTTTCTAACTTTTAGCCATTTAATTCCTTGAAAGCTAGAATGGTAATTTTTGGAAAAAACTTCTTTTCCTCATTTCATAAAATTGCCAAAACCATCAGTTTGGGGGGGCGATACATTTACATTCATACTTTGTCAGATTCATATTTAACATATTCATATATCACATTTTAAAACCCACATACCTTCAAAATATATTCACTATTACATGAGCATATAAATGGCTTTGTAAAAAGTACTTAAAAGCTAATTGGATGCAACAAAATCATGGTTGTTACACAAGAACCAACCATGATGCATTCCAACAAAAATATTTTTCAATAAAATCACATTATAATTATGCAAAGATCATACATTGAATTTGAATGCAACAAACAAAATAAGGTTGAAACACAAGAACCAATCAAGTTGCAATTCAACAAACACACTTTGCAAAAGTTAAGTAAATAATATCATGCAAAGTTTAAGCCAAAGCTCAAGTATCAAAAGTAATGTAATAAATTGCATGAGGACATGCAATACCTTCAGATTGGGGGTATGCTAGACCTAATAATTATCCTTAAAATTCATCCACTTTCACTCCATTCAACATTCACTTTCTCTCCATTCACACATTTTCTCAACTCTATTTCACCACCATGTCATCACATTAGCTTCACTTTCATCATTAAATGGGTTACCATTTTGTTTTCTTAAATAATATTAATTCTTAGTATTTTTAAGTGAATTTGCAGTTAAACTTTAGACAATAATATCCATATACTTATACCTAACAATTAGAATGATTTTGTTGACATGTATAGGTACAAAGGAAGCTTCTAAGGCACACTTATGTGGCACTCTATGTTGAAATTCGACTTTGAGGATATCATGGACCTCATGGATAAGATCATGGACCTTAAGGAGAAGATCATGGAGGATAGGGTTATGTGTAACCATTGGTTGAGAAATATGTGGATCAAAGGATGGAATAGTGGATCATCATTATGAGTTTGTTATCATAACCTTTGTATTAAATAGGAGTGTTATCTCCTTCATTTGTAATTTAGAATTTAGAATTTAGAATTTAGAATTGAAAAGTTAGAATTTAGAACCTTAGGATCTTATAAGTTTGTAATGAGAAGTTAGAATTTAGAATCATTGTAATGGATGTTTTAGAACCTCTTGGAATGTAGAACTTGTAATTGCAATTTTCAATTGAAGATAAACAAAATGGAGCTTCTTTGATCTTCTACATTTGACTTCTCTTTCGACGTGCTTGTGAATCCTTGGTAGGGCCCCCATTGTTTAGCGAGTACAGTTTTGTTTTGGTAAGTTTTCATTTTATGTTTGTTTGTAAATTTTATTAGGTTCACATGTTTGAAATATTAACGAATGACCTTTCGTAAGAAAGTGTTAATGTTTCTTTTAGTGAATCTGATTTGTTTTATTTCATTAGTTTAAATAGTTTGTTGATTAAGATGATTAGAAATCTTAATGAATAGTCTCCTGTAAGGGAGATTTAATATTTCTTACACTTGTCACAATGTCTTTAGATTTCATTTTGTTAAATGACTAAATAAGTGTTGGAGATCCCAATGAAAGACCTCCTGTAAGGGAGCTTTGGCATTTCTTCACCTAGTTTAGTTTAGTTTGTCTCTAAGTCAATATATATTGGATGATCCTCGAAGTTTACTTACCCGGATTGATAGTAAATGAAACTCTAATTTGTATCCACATTTTCGACCCAACACGATCATTAGGGGAATTTTGAGGTCTAAAATGGGCCTCCTAAGGAAATTATAAAATAATAGTGGAAATAATAAAATAATATTATATTACATTATCAAGTTTTAAAGGGAAAAAAGAAAAATCTATTTTTTCAACTCGTATTTTCAACTTATCTCCCTATGAGTTTACTCAAATTACAAGTGGAAACACTCATTGGATGCAAAATTTGATTCACCATCCAAGGACTACCCATGTTGAACACTTTTGATGGACCCTACTACATGAAAAATGAGAAATATATGAAAAATGTGATTGCAATCATGCTTTTTCATGTATTTCTCATTTTTCATGTAGCAGGATTCATTGAAAGTATACAACGTGGGTACTCCTTGGATGAAAAATTAAATTTTGCATCCAACGAGTGTTCCTGCTCGAAATTTGAGTAAAACCTTAGGGAGATAAATTGAAAATACGATTTGAAAAAATAGTTTTATTATTTTATTATTTTTTAATATTTTTACATTTTTACTCCAAAAATGGTGGATCATCCCCTATGGTTGACATCATCATCTTGAATTCTATTGGTTCTTATAAAGTTTATTTTGGTTGTACATTTTTTTAGGAGGCCCATTTTAGACCTCAAAATTCCCCTAATGGTTGGAAGATCATAGATATGATGTGATTTTTAGCAAAGGAAAGGTTTTTCTTAGATACTTCGCCATAGGACAGGTGAAACAAATCAATGTGTGAGTCAAGAACTTGTATACACTTGAGGTACAAGATGCATGAAAAGCCTTGAGAAGCAAGGAAAAGGTTAGAGACTTGGTGGTTAAGAGGGAGCATGAATTACCTCTCAACATGCAGCCTCAGAAGCAGCCTCAGCAATTTGTGGAGTAGCCACAATTAGAGAACCAGAGAGGAGACCGAGTGGAGACATCCACTCAAGAAGATACCTCCAATAGGGGGGATTTCAAACCAAGTGGGTAGAGGGAGCACATGCAGCGATGGCAGGGCAGGATCCATTGAGGTTTTCTTTGTTTCATGGATCATTACCTTGCTACGTGGGCCCACAGTATTCAGTAGCAGGAGGATCAATGTCAATCAGATATTGAGGAGTCTAGAGTAGTGTTGACAGTAAAGTAGCAGGCTCAGTAGTAGAGTCATGAGCAAAACATTTTTCCCCACAGACAGTTGCAAACATAGTTGATTCAACTTATTTTGTTTGGATTCTTTTTCGTCGCAGATGTTGCAGTAACAATAGCAATAGTGACAAGTGTTGTATGCAGGTAATTCCAAAGGTATCGACTCAGGATAGATTTGAATTCCTTTCTTATTGAGAGGGAGTGTTGAAAATAGTAAAAAAAAATGTTAAAATAGCATCAAGAAAATCCTAATTTAAATTTTTCCTTGAACCAAATAAGGAATTAAATTCTAATTCTAATTCTCATAGCAACTAGTAATAGTTAACTAAGTTAAGTTGACTTAGTCGGCTCAATTAATTCGAGTTGGGATTCTATCTAGAGTCATATAGAGTGGTTCCTAAATTTTAGGGGCCTAGGTTGATTTCTTTTGAGTTGTAATTATTTAACTTAGTTTAACAGAGTTAAATTCAGTTAAACTAGTTCCAATTGATGGATGAATTACTGGGAGATCCATTAGTGGTGTGTAAACTATAGTCGTGGGGTGTAATGAGCACTGCTCAACCATTAAACTGAAGATTCACTCATAATTAACTCATGCATGTTAGATCAAAGAAAGACCTAGTTGAGATTGGAGTTCAAGGACAGTGTACTATTAGTTGTATAATCATCCAAATTAAATAGGTGGCACATGCAGTCAAAGGAAGGCCTGTGAGGATTATGCAATTCATAATTAAGGAATTTCCCCATCAAATAGGGGCTAATTCCTTGAGTAACACCCCAATGAATTAGGAGCTTGGAGGCTTGGAAATTTGGCCAAGTATTGGCTAAAGGCATTCATTCAGGCAAAGGATAGAAAATACTTGTGCGGGTTGAGCTCAAGGTTGAGCAGAAGATATTGTATTCATACAAATTCTTCAACTAATGAAATATACATATAATAGGGTTTTTTTAGTTATGGATTTCCCCAAAAAATCATTATGTTATGTGCGATTTAATTCTTTCTCTTATATGCTTCATGATTTCATCGATCGTTTATTATTTCCGCTGATGAGTAGAGTAGATTCAAGTCAATTGTTTTAGCATACTACAATTTGTAGTTTAAATCTATAAGGAATTTCTAGATAAATAATACAGAAGGCAGCCCCACCTACCGCCGTCTCTTTGATCTCTACTAAGAAATACAGTAAAATCATTTCTCAGACTAGGAATTTTTTTTTCTTTTTTATTTGTTCTCAAAGTAAGGGGAAGATCATGGCCATATCAGTGGCCCCGCGAAGGATTCCACCACACAACAAAAGTAGGTGGATAAGGTCATGGATTAATACATGGACATCTTCTCCTCACCCACAGGGGTACCTTCACACTAACAAGTCAAGCATTCAATCAATATGACTCCCTTAGCACCTCTAACCAATGGAACTATATTCCATCATTTTATTTTGGATAATGTAGAAATCAAGCCATGAATCCAGGAGTTGCTGCAAAAATGGCACATCTAACCAAGTTCCTCACCTTGTGGGAGACTAATTGTACTTGTACAGAAGAAGGATGGGACTTGGAGACTTTGTATTTATTATTGGGTACTAAATAAAATCATTGTCAAGAATAGGTATCCAATCCCACAGATTGATGACCTTCTTGACTAGCTCAAAGGGGCCAAGTATTTTAGCAAGATTGATTTAAAGTCTGGTTATCACCAGGTTCTAATATAACCCACAGACATATGGAAGACCACATTCAAATCGAAGGAGGGCCTTTTTGAGTGGTTGGTCATGCCTTTCGGATTGATAAATTTCCCTGCAAAATTTATGAGGTTGATGGATGACATATTGCGGCCCTTTACCAACTCATTTGTGGTTGTATATCTGGATGACATCCTCATCTTCAGCAAGAGTTGGGAAGAACACTTGCAACACATTCAGGAGGTCCTTCAAACCCTATGACAACACAAACTATGTGCCAACCTGGAGAAATGCACCTTTGGCATGGCTCGGGTCCAATATCTGGGTTACATCATTGATGAGAAAGGTGTGCATGTGGGTCTAGCTAAGATCCAAGTCATTCGAGATTGGCTCGCCCCAACCACTCTAACAGAGTTGCGCAGCTTTTTGGGCCTTGCCAATTTTTATCGAAGGTTTGTATTGGGACTCTTCTATATAATGATTTTATCTTAAAAGTAGTAAAACATACTTATTGATTAAAGTAATCAATTTCTTGTCTTGGTTGGAACTTACTAGTCAAATTTTGGACATTCCCTTGTGTGTATTAATGGTGAAGGATTTTTCCATCCTTGATGATGTGGTATTGGTTGGCTCTTTGCATGAAGATTTCATCTAACACATACATATAGGGAATACCAAACACCTCTCTACATATACCAAGGGGAACTACATCTGTTTCTACTTCAACAATAAAACCAACGAAGATAGAAAATATATTTTTTCACTATTTTGTTACCTTTATCTCTACATCCTTATTTACCCATTCTGATGGATATGGGCTTGGATGATCACGAACTCACTATCCCAATTTTCTAACCAGCTTTGCTCCAATGAGATTTTCATGTGACCCTTAGTTGAATAAAGCATCAATGTTGATATTTTTAACATGCATCTTTATATGGAAGAGTTTGGTAATTGAAGGCTCCATATACCCCAATCATGGCTAACAAATATATGAATAACCCTCCTAATCCCATAAAGGAGAGTTTTTCATTGCTAGAATCACAAGTTGTAGATATAAATATTAATTTGAGCCTCATCATGGAGGCCATAAACAAGAAGTTGGGACTTTTCAGTAAATACGGGAGTTTTAACACATAGGTCCAATCTTAGGGGAGATAAAGATATTGGGGAGAAGAAAAGAATCCAAAGAAATAACCCAAAAATGATCAACACGATTTGAGTGTTGTGAACCCTTCATAGTCCCTATTCAAAATGGAAGCAAGAGTCAATATCAAGATGTATCAAGGTGAGATCGACACTCTGAAGTTAGATCACTAGTTGCAACAATTATAATTTTATTTAATTGTTCATCATATAGAGGAAGAGTAGACGATTTCATTTGTGCATATGAAATTCAAGGGGGGTGCCTTGACCTAGTGGGAAAGCCACACGGATATCTTGAGGTTGGTGGAGATCCTACAGTGACTATAAACCCTCATAAAGTCACAATATTACTATATCAAGTATGTAGATATGATTGGATCCAGTGAAACTATTTTAGGCAGAAGTAGGGGAAATGTGTACAGGAGTCCACCATAGAATTTAGAAATATGGCCATAATGTTGGGTATCTTCCCAAAGAAGAAAAATGTACTCCTCAGGGATCTGGGCGATCTACACTGTCATCTGTGGAAGCAAATGATGTTATTCGAACCCAAATTAGTGGACAAGACTTGTGTACAAGAACAGTATCTGCAGAATATAAACTAGAAGAAATGGAAATCAATTGGATCAAAGTTGAAAAATCACAAGAATTATTCTAAGGAAGGGAAGAAGAAGTGGAAAGGGGTAAAAAATAAAAGTATGGAAGCCGCAACGAACCAATGCAAAGATCCCAGAAACCACTACAACCATTGTAACATTGATGGTCATATAGAGGAGAAGTGTTGGAAGTCGCATCTAGATCTTAAACTAAAGAAAAAAAAGAAAGATAATAAGAAGAAGAATTTCATGGCCATTGATTTTAACGACCAGGTTAAAAGTGGCTCAAAGATGCACGATAATATTGTATGCACAATAGTGAAGAATGAGGTGAATATGGGCAGCCTTCAATAACATGAAGAGAATGAAAATATTGGACTCTTCCATTAAATATACAAGTAAAAAAGACCAATATTAATGCTCTGTTCAACTCAAGATCATGAGAAAATATCATTGTGGTAGAGTTGGTCAACAAATTGGTATATTTTGGAAATCCATCAACCAAGGGGATCTCCACAATGTTAAGTCTCAAGTTGACCTCATACAATTTGGTGTAGGAGTCCCATCCGATATGAAGGGTTGATTTCCATATACTTAGAGATCTTCCTTGGCTCTAGCTATCAGCACATGAGAGTGTTACGTTGGTATCTTCAAACATCAAGGTATGTGTGCCTGGTGAGTGCGTAATGTAACTATGTCAAGGTTCTCTTATTACAAAGGGGGATAGTAAAGTGAGCTTCTATATGAGAGGTAGTAGTACCACCTAGGAAGAGACACACACGAACCAGAAAAGTTTGTCTAGCACCGAGTAGAATAGTCCACAACGGATTTGACAGACATTAAAACTGAAGTGAAGGGGATAACACATACACCACCCAGCGAAGTGGTCCATGCTGATGTGACGGTTGTTACAACCATAAAAAAAAATATGCTCTATCAAGTATCCTATTAAGTAGTCCACAAGGATGTGATAGCGGTGATAGCCAATACACAAAGGTGGTATGTCTAGTATCCCACAGAGTATTCGATAGGGATGAGACAGCGGTGATAAGTAATACAACACATCTTAAATAATTTAAGTACTAAAATAACCAAAGAAGTTCAACTATCTTAGTACAGGTTAAGAAAACATGCATTACAAATGTTTAAAGAGTAGTCTTACAAACATATACAAAACATGCGTGAAAGTGTGATGGCCTTAACAGGGTTCTGATTTAAGAAAAATTCCCAAGACACATTTGTACACCATACATCCCTAGTCCCAGTAGTGGGATATTGGAGCCACTCCTCACTCCTCAAAGAATAGACTAGAGACTCTCAAGGCTATGTGGGAGGAGCCAAGGTGAATATTTCTTGCTCATACAATGGGAGGGGTATATATATCCAAGGGTGATGCTTGACCCTTGTCACTCTTGGACTACCCTCATGACCATTCAACTTCTAATGACTTTTCAACCGACATGACTCTTCAACTTCTAGTGTGCATCCATTGGACTTCACTTTACATTACACTGAGTTACAATGGATATGACCAATGGTGGTGATGTGGCCAAGACAACTCATGACACTACTGACATGTACTGCTTGACCATGGTGTCCGTATCAAGTTGTTGCATTGTTGAGTGATGGATGTACTCTTGGTGAGCTTTGTATTCTCCTTCAAATGGCATAGTGTTGTGGGGTCTTCGATGGTCTTGGTCTTGCATGATGGTTCAATGCATGTGTTCCTTTCACTTATTGCTTGGTGTGCTTGGTATGTCCATCCAGCTATAAGAAAGTATTCTAACATGTGCACTCCTTCTTCATCTCGTTCATCGTCTCACCTTGATATATCAGTGTACATGTTCCTGCAATTCACTCATGATGGGACAACATCAAATCCAAAACATCCTAGTCTAGCATGATGCATTGTTATCATGTTCCAGGTGACAGGGAGGGAGGAAAAAGCACTGAGACACTATAGAGTGCAGCTTAAGATGGAATGAGGAACTCTATGAGGACAGCTTGCACCGTCGAGAAAAACTACGCAAAGACCACTAAGAAGAAAAATTGTGTAGTGAAGCACACTAGTGGCAGTTGCAAGGTAGGACCCTGACGGGCATTTCTGCGCAATTCCTGGAGGGAAGAAAAGACAACGCTACAAGGGACCTACTGGGAATTTCTGTGTAGTTTTCAAGAGCAAGGCATGATAGGACTACAAGGGGCTTCCTGACCATGACTGTGTAGTTTTGGAGAACAATATAGGACAGGCAACAGAGGGACTGCTAGACATGATTGCTCAGTTTTGAAGAAAAATGCAGGGTAGGCAGCAGAGGGCCTGCTAGAATTGTTTGCGTAGTTTTTGAAGGAAGTCCAGCATAAGGCAGCAAAGCACTAGTTGCACATGTCTGCGCAGTTTTGGGGATTAGTGCAGGATAGGCAATAGGAGACATGGTGGAAATTTCTATATAATTTTTTAAGGCAGTGCAAAGAAAGGAAATAGAGGACCAACAGGACATGTCTACATATTTTTGGAGATCAGTGCAAACCCATGTCTTGTTCTAGTGAAAGGTTTCGGCATACTAGAAGGAGGCTTGATGATTATGCTTGAGAAATGCACAATTCAGTTTGGACATGGAGGCAGTGTTTGCGTAGTTCTAGGAGGTAGATAGGATACTTACCTCCAGGATTGCACAACGCAACTGACCTGGAGAACAACCTAAAGCACTAGGGAATTTCAGGCAGCAGAGAAAGGTCACTAAGGGATGAGTCTATGCAATGTAGCGCAGTCGGGATCCGGTGGAAGAGGTTTACCCAATCAGACAGATTTTCAGGAAAATGGCTAAGTGTTAAAAGAAAGTGAACTTGTGCAGACTTGACATTACGATCATACACTTAGCATACCTTGACGATGAGACAACACATACCACCAGTACAAAAAGACAAAAAATTCTCTCGGTGAGACTGTCTTAGAGATGAAAGCGACAAGCACGACACTAGACCTTCGGATGACCGTGATGACACTTGCGTGAAAGTGCTTACAACTTTGTGTATGAGTACAAAGGATGTTTACATAGCAAAGACAACCCAAACACACAAAGACAAGCCTTCAAACTCACTAGAAAAAGATTACAAGCATGAAAAAGCAATCAATATGCCAAAAGATGATCATTGGCCAAACAAGAAAAAGGGTCAAAAGACTTCACAAGATCTCATGGAGTGATCTTGAGTGTTTGCAAACATCAAAGGAAAAACCGAGGCTCCTAAATTTGGATGTAAGCCAAAATTTTTGAGGGTATTGCAATTGCTACAACACTTGGCAACACACTGGTTCAATATCGGCTTCTATGTTTTGGTTGGTTTACAGTGCAGGGCCCTTGCCTTTCAGGGAGTATTGATTCATTGTGCAAATCACTTTTGGCTTCCCCAATTGCCCCATGGATAGAGATGGTTCACCTTGTACTGACTCAATTGAACACAACACAAGATTCAACCAAATCACAATGTTTTAAATTAGAAAGGGTAATTTGGCTCACGAGCTTAAGATTTTTAGAGTATAGTTTTTCATCTTTGGTGTTGCTCCACTACAAGCAGGCCTAGACAGTACCCCAGCGGACTTACGTAGGAACACAAGCATTGCTCCGTTGCTAGCACACATGAACAGTACCCCGGTGGATTTTCCTACTTGACCTCTCTAGGTAAGAAGCCTTTCTCTTCTTTTACCTTTGTTATTTTTTTGAAAGATAACAATGCATAGGGACTTATTTATTTTTGGGGCAGAAGAGGGATATTGACTTACTGAGAGAAGGAGCAATTCTTCCTTTAGAGAAGCATGTAAAGACCTCTGATTCAGGCTTGCACGTTTAGATATTCCCCTTCTATGTTTCTACGAGTTGGATAAGCTTGAACACAGAAGAGCTGAAAACTGAGTATATGCATGAGGTTTCCTAGACTGGACATGGGTTCATGGTTCGACCAAAATTTTCCTTACAGATAGATCGTATTTTCCGTAAATACTTCATCGGCCAGAAGTTACAACCAAGCACAAAGAAGATGGACATAAGACTGGCCAAGTGCTATAGTGTCACAAAACTCTTTGAAATTTAGCCACATACCCATTTAGAAGCCAGAACATAGGTCCAAGCACAATACTTATTCGTGTAGTGCACACAAATGAACAACTCAACACAAAAGGAAAAACAAGACGAGAGGAAATGCATACACAACAAGGAAAAAAAACCAGACGACAAGAAAGCAAAATAACTAAAGCAAACAAGATGTAAAACTAGAATAAGAAAACCATGATGGACTATGAGTGCAAGGAAGGGAAAACTGAGATTCAACTAAATCTACTCCTATCCTAACAGCTAAACGGTTGGGGTTAAATGAAATGAAATTTCCAATGAATCCACTGTAGTCGCCTCTGAACTGCATCCACAAAGATACAAATTATTAAAACAGATAAAAAGTAGTGTACAACAGAAAATAAAAAAAACTTGAACAAGCTGCACATGAAAAGGAAGGTCTTGCCTAGGGGCAGAAAGATGTCTCACAAACACCCAATATACGTGCTTACCTTTTTTATGGATACCCTTTCTAAACAAACCTCGGAAGCTTCTTGTGGATGTGTCCTTGTCTACACTAAGCTTCTTAGAAAGCACAAGGAAAGATTGAAATTTTTTGCCTGCAACATGGATTTCCAAGTGAGATTGTTCTGGCCATTCAGCAATCTGATCCTAAAATTCATGATGGTTAATTGGAAAGCCTCATGATCTTTGAAAAGATAGATTTTTGATTTTAGAGACAGGATCACGATGTCAATCTGGGAAGGAAAGATAGATGCGATCATTCTCAGCAGTAATGCCAAGACATTAAGGACCTGAAAGATCGTAAACAATGAAGATCAAAATGTGAGAAGCAACTGTCATCAAGTGTGCTCATGGGAAAATGATGAGCCGAAAAAAAGTCACCCAAGATAGAGAAATGGCCAGATGAGCTAGTTGAGATGTCAAATTCCTAGTTTGTAATGAACAAAGAAAAAATCATTTGAAGAATCTTGCAAATGCTTTGAACAATGTAACCAAGTTCACTATGAGCTAGACATGACGGACCACCTTCCTGCAACTAGTGAAAAATCACAGAGGCATTATGGTCATCACAAGAATTTAAAAAGGATTCCAACACTATGAATGCATGAAATTAGTTGGGGCATGGTGAATGGAGAGGAACTTCATTCGTGTGAGAGCTTTTGAGCTCATCATCACCTAGGGAGATTTCTGGTGTGATGAATGGATAGATTTGCAGTGCAAGGAACATAAGAAGACCAAGGAGTTGATCATCAGAGGGAAAAATTGATAATATGATTACAGGAAAAGCCAGTCTTTGAGATGATCAACTTCACAATTACATGATTTCATGAGGGATGGACACTCCCAACTCGAGTTTGATGTAAGAAATGTGCATGAAGATGGGTGTGTTGTAATAGATTTGTGGATTCGGTGATAAGTGAAAATTTGAAATATCGCACTCGGAATACCAAAACTTTTTCACACAGAATCCACATCGATTGGGACCATGCAGATAGACGGATTGTGATTGAGAAACCAGACCTGATTGGGTTCAAGAGGCTTACAAGAGTCGCGAGGGCCTCACATAACCATCAACAGGTATGTCCCAGAAATTTCCAGAATTGAAGAATCATTTTTTGAAGCTTGAACTAGATCATGCATGACTTGAGGATGGTTGTTGTTTTTTATTTTAAAACTTCTCTCAAGATGGCAACCATCTTTGTCATAGGTTGCACCATATTTTTTAGCTTCAGCAAGCTGATTTGAAGAGTCATCTTCATGCACACAAAGAAATGCCGGGGAATGGGAAGAACACTCTGTGATTACTCTATTTTCGACTTCATCATGGACAAACTCACTCCCTTGTGTCAATCTAGGAGATAACTCATCGAATGGAGAAGAGAGAGAACATGATGTATCTCCACCGCATGTAGATGTGTCTTGAATGGTAGGACACAAGGGAAAGAGAGGTGAAGATGAAGTTTCGATATGGATGTCTTCTTTGACTGAAGCATATTCTAGATCTAAGTTAAAGTCTTCATGAGAAAATGGAAAATCACATGATGTGCTTGAGCATTCCTCATGGCATATGGAAGCATGGGAGTGATGACAACACAAGACTAGGGGTTGATCGAAAGAATTGATTGTATAGCATGTTCCACTGAGATTAGTGTTGGTGTCCCAAATTGCTCTATTTTCACCCCATTTCTATAAACATTAACCTCTGTTTTATCTCGACTTAAACCTCTCTTTCCTACACTAGTCCAAGATAACTACCTATTCCTACATATGCTTTGTATCTTACATTAAGATTTATTAAAGTGCTTTATTAATCATTTTTACATAGATTTCATGCCTATTAAGTACCTCTTGTAACTTATGTTAATTTCCTAGAAGTAACTGAGAAACTAAGTGTTAATTATGAGTTAGCATGAGCAGTGTAAGTAGATTCGTGCACCACCAACGATGATTGTTACAAGATTTCCATGAGCTGAATCTTTCCACGTGGACGTTTTGATCCATGAATCCGAGTTGGTTTGCTGAATAACTAAGGATGGATATCGGTGGCACATAGTTAGGGATATTTTCCAAGGATGGTCTATGGCTAGCGAAGTACATGTTCTATTATAACTAAGAACCGATTTTTTAATGTTTGGTTGTTAGTCCATTCGGTCGAAAGGCCTGAGTAGGAAAATGACTATAATTAGTGGAATACAGCTAAGGCCAAAAGAATGTATAAAATGTAGATTGTAGGTAGAACTAGCTAGTGATCCTTAGGCTGTAATTCCATTTTCTATGTAATTTGGTATCGCCCTCGGCTCTGGGTTGGACTCGCACTACTATGTACATTTGTTGATCAAGTAATACTAGGAACTCGCCATGTTATTCATACGTTGTGTTTAATCTATCTTTCATGCATACTTGAGTGTTGAATCATCTTGTTTCTTAAACGGGAAACGAGCTGTTTGGCTAAGGTCCAGACAACCCAGCTCCTTTACCCTTGTGCTTTTTTCATTTGGAAAGAATGTGTGAATATTTCCCTTTGCAGTGGCGTGGTGTGAATAGTTTTTATATTTACTTCTGAAGTTCTGATTTAAATCTATTTCGTAGTAAAGTGTGAGTGGATCCGTGGATTGGAAGTTGATTGAGTTTATTTCTTTCTTGTAATTCCTTTCTTGCATTTCTTGACTCGCAATTCTGGTCTCAATTTGCTTCCGCTTGGATCGTGCAGGAAGCCTCTTCCTAGTGCATGTAGTTTCCTGCACTCCGGTTCAATTATTCCTTTCACAGCGAATATTGCATTTCTCTTACAGCTTACCATTTTAAATTGTTTCTGCAAGCAAATATATTATTAATTTCAGTAATCATCCCTTAACATTAAGAGTGCATTTCTGAAGGATTTGAGAATGATTACATGAATTTATCATAGACACTTTATACTTGCATTTGATGACTTATGAACAAAGAACATAAACATTTTAAGTGGATTGCTGAAGCTAGCTGATACATGCAGATCACTTAGACTACTTCTTTGATTACATCAAGTTGCTTTCATTTCATGAAGTTTACTTCTATTGCAAGATTTAATTAATTAAAGCATTTCTTTTCCATAGATAATTTATCTCAGAATTTCATTTGCAATTGCAATTCTT
>APFE031573266.1:89974-115298 GCA_000404065.3 Pinus taeda
TTCTCAAGATCCTCCTTCAGCTCCTCAGCTTCCAAAATGGGTTTGTGCTACTCGGGATGCAGCAGGTGCCCTTACTGGTGATCCTACATATCAGCGACGTACACGTTCTCAGTTCGATAGAGCCTCTTCTTTACTGGCTCAAGATTTAGCTAATTATGATCCTAACACCTTTGCAGAAGCTTCAAGCCATCCAGATTGGGATGCAGCTATGAATGAAGAATATCGTTCATTATTGGCACATGATACATGAGATCTTTTTCCTCTACCAAAGGGACGAAAACTTGTTAGATGCAAATGGGTTTACAGAACCAAGTATGGACCAAATGGAAAAGTTGATAAACATAAATTTCATCTTGTTGCTAAGGGTTTTTCACAAGTAGAAGGCATTGAATATACTAAAACCTTCTCCCCCATTGCCTAAATGAACTCTATCAGCCTTGTTCTTTCCCTTACTACCTCTTTCAAATGGGAAGTCCATCAGATGGATGTTAAATTTTCCTTCTTACATGGGGACTTGCATGAAGAAATCTATATGGAACTACCTACTGGCTTTATACAAACAGACTCCAGCCTTGTATGTCAACTTAAGAAATCCCTTTATGGTCTCAAGCAAGCCCCTCGATCTTGGTATTCCAAAATGGATAGCTTTCTTTTAGAAACTGGATTTTCTAGGTGTCATTCTGACAATACTATCTACACCAAGAAAGTGGGCAAGTCCCTTATCATTCTTGTTCTTTATGTTGATGATCTTATCCTTACTGGAAATGATCCCAACCTTATAAACCATGCGAATTCTACCCTTAAAAAGAATTTTGAAATGACAGACTTAGGGCACTTGCATTATTTTCTTGGTCTTCAAGTCTTGCAATCCAAGGAAGGTATTTCCCTTTCCCAGTCCAAGTATGTCTGTGATCTTCTACGCCATTTTCACATGGAAGACTGTAAGCCAGCTGATTCTCCCTTTCAATCTAGAGCCAAACTTTCAGTCACTTGTACTTCACCTGAAGTTGATGCTACCTTATACCGTAAACTTGTAGGAAAACTTTTGTATCTGACACATACTCGTCCTGACCTTTCCTTTGTTGTTGGCCTTATTGCTTGGTTTATGCAAAACCCATATGAAAGTCATTGGAAAGAAACTAAAATAATACTTTGTTATGTTCGAGGTACAATTCAGTTTGGAATTAATTATAATGTCGAAGCATCTCCTCTATTGGTTGGTTTCACTGATTCCGATTGGGCTAGTGACCCTGATGATCGGAAGTCTACTATGGGTTATGTGTTCACTCTTGGTTCAGGACCTATTACATGGGCTTGCAAGAAACAAAGTGCCATTTCTCTTTCTTCAGCAGAAGCAAAGTATCATGGTGCTGTAGAAGCTAGTAAGGAAGCCATGTAGCTTCGTCAGATCCTATCGGAGTTGGGCTTTCAGGAACACAATCTAACTACACTTTGGTGTAATAATCAAAGTGCCATTCAACTATGCAAAGATCCATTCCAACATTAGTGCAACAAACACATTGAACTGCACATGCACTTCATCAGAAAGCTCATTCATGACCATGTTCTTGAAGTGCAATATTGTTCATCAGATGATCAAGTTGCAGACATCTTTACAAATGCTCTCACTGAGGCAAAGTTTGCTAAACTTCGATTTATGATTGGAGTTCAGGAAGTTTTCACTAAGGGGGATAGGCTCTAATGCCTCCTTCCTTCTCCTATTGTGTTGTATTTGTACCTCCTTCAATCCTATCCCAAGTTGTTCTTAAGGGGGGATGTTAGGATATTCTGACACATAGGAAATAGTTAAGTATAACTTGGTCTAGTGTAGAGTTAGATAAAGTGTGTTTCTTTACTATGTACTTTTGTAACTTACAATCCGACGGTCATGATATGTACTAATCCAATGGTTCATTCTCTCCTCAGTATTACCAACACTTGATCTGTGGATTAACACTCGATTGGTCCATGATCTCTATTTAAAGAGCATCGAGGGTCATTTGTAGGGTAACTGTTCATAAGAGAAGCTTATGTAAATTTTCATTATTTTATTAATAAATTGCCTGAAGTGGCCGAGTTGGCTCAGGCAGTGGACTGTTTCCCTCTTTAAGGGTTTTAACCACGTCAACAATATTGGTGTATGATATGTGATCTGTTTGCGAGTGGTGTCCTTTGGTGTTTTGTCCGAGGAAATTACCCTGTAAATTATTACACGATATTAAATAACCTAATAAATTTTCAATTTGTGTAGAGAACCATGCTACAGAAAAACGTCCCTCCATACTTGGGCTTAAAGTTGTACTTGAGGCAGGACAACCTGAAGCTGAATCACTACATTTTATGGGAGCACCAAGAAATTGGCCTCAGGTAAGTGCAGGTATGGTTCTTGAACCTCCACCACATCTTTTTGGTTATAATTCACACACATATTCCTATCCTAACATTGGTCACTCTCAACATTGGCAGCATGGGAACCAATATCAGTATGGACAACCCTCCTAGTCTTGGCAACAAGGATGGAGAGGGGAAAACCATTCACATCATTCACATCATTCCTATCTTGCACCTATGCAATCATACCCTCCTACATATGCACCTTACCCAATGCCACAACCATCATTACCTCAATTGAGTCAACCTATGCCACCATTACATTTACCTCCATTGTTTCGACCTTTTCAGCTACCTGCTCAACCTTTATCCAAACCCAATAATAAAGTGGTATAAACAATCCATTCTATGAACTCGCTTTCCTCATCTAGATATCAGTCTATGCCAGTTGGAGTCAATGATCTCCAGTTGAGATCAGGGAAGGTAGTAACTTCAGAAAATCAAGTAGCCTAGGGTGATTATTAATGAGAAAGGAGAGGAGTAAACTCCTAACTATTCTGAAGAAGATGACACCATTCAGCATATCCCTGTACCATCTGAGCCCTTACCATCTTCTTCCAACCGACCTCCCTATCTAGAGAGGTTAATTGTGGAGAAGAAAGACCCCATTCCTAAGTATAGCCTGGCTTCTAAGCTTAGGAACCTTTTCATAAGGGTACCTTTGCTCCAAGCTATTAAAGAGATCCCAATTTTTACAAAAATCATTAGGGAACTCTATCTGAAGAAGCCAAGAAGGAGAAGATTGGAACCTCAAACTATTCGATTTGTTGGTAGGGCAGCAGAGTTAATGACGGGGTGTATGAACATGGAAAAATATATTGACCTCGAAAACCCCTTTGTCTCTGTTCATATAGGTGATGTCCTTGTCTCCAATGTACACACCATATTTATATTTAGGATGGAACCCGACCTCTCTGACAACCCCAAAGGCAAATGAACCCAGCTCTAAGAGAAGTTATAAAGGAAGAATTGCAAAAACTCTTAGATGTCGATTTTATCTATCCCATTTCTAATAGCCAGTGGGTCTCTCCATTAGTATTAGTCCCGAAAAAAGATGGGAGATGGTGCATTTGTATTGACTACAGAGAATTGAACAAGGCCACTCTCAAAGATTGCTCCCCCCTTCCTTTCATCGATCAGGTACTTGATACCCTTGCTGGTAAGAAGTACTTTTCTTTTCTAGACAGCTTCAGCAGATATAACCAGATATAGATAACACCAGAGGATCAAGAAAAAACCACTTTTACATGTACATGGGGTACATTTTCTTACTGAGTGCTTCCCTTTGGGCTATGTAATGCCCCAACTACCTTTCAAAGGACATTATTGGCTATTTTTGTTGACCTTGAGTGTGTAGAAATCTATATGGATGACTTCTTTGTGTCTGGTAATTCATTTCAGGGAGCCCTCAAGAATCTATAAAGAGTGCTTCTTCATTGCCAAGAATATCATCTTGCCTTGCGGGGGTGGTTCTTGGCCATCTTATTTCTGACAAAGGTATCCAGGTTGACCCTGCAAAAATAGAAGTCATTTTGAGTCTCCCTATACCCAAAACTCAAATGGAGGTGAGAGTTTTTTTAGGACATGCGGGCTACTATAGGAGATTCATTGAGAATTTCTCAAGGATAGCTATTTCCGGGAAAACTAGTGTCTTTTCAATCTGCTAGCCCTCTAGGATTGGCAGCTATCCTAGAAACAAACAATCAAAGCAATTTGGGATTTCCTCTATGTATGATAGATAAGAGAGAGGGAAAGGAACCAACCTGGATCTTCTGCTTGAATTCTTGCTTGATCTCTCTCTCCCTGGATAGAGCTTGCAACTCCTCTCCTACATATCCCGCTTAGAGAATACCTATCTTTCAGAAGTGTCCTGATGATGGACCCCCATTGGGGTTCGAAACGTCGACAGACTGAATTGGAGACTGTGGATAATTCGGAACATGAAGCTGCTAGAGAATACCTGTAGAGACAAAGTAACAAAACACCATCAAAGCATCTTGATCTATTATATCATAAGCATTATAGAATCTGAAGTATAATGAAAATATTATGGCATTCACAAATAACAACATTCACAAATACATGATTGTATGGAGGAAAACTCAAAGAACTTTATTAGAATAGAAGGGAGAATTACAACCTAGCTGTCTAATATAGCATCATTCTCCCAGCATCAAATCCCTCTTCACGTCATGAAAAGTAAGACCACTCAACAATACAATGTTCTTTCTCAACCTCAAACTATCAGCACTTCCTTGCAAATTACAAAATTCCAGCCTCCGAGTCTCTCAGATGAGGGATCCATTTATAGATGTCGGCAAGGGTGTGAGTCATCTCTGGGTTTTTGATTAGTGTCATTCCACTTGTTGTTCTTGGTTCCACTTGGAGATTTCTTGGATCTCTTACTCATCTCTGGGCGAATTCAGAGAGGCAAGTGTCATAGGAGAAGTTTCTAGAAGATTCCATGAGCAATTCCCACTTAGCAACCTGTCTTGAAATTTGTACATTATCGTTCATTGCACCTCCAAGGGCCTCTTTAGTAGCATCACACCTGGTAGTGTGGAGCATATGCATCGTCCCTGATGTGGAGTCAGTCAGTATGGTCCAGTTTAGCTAGTCTGAGGTGGTTTTTCAGGTGGAATTTCTGGGGAATGATATAATCAGTTGACCATGATCCTTTAGGGTATGAAACAACACTTTTAGGGGTTAAATATCCCTTGGTATATCGACATATAAGATTGGGGTTGTAGTGCCCAAATATGTCTATAACAGTTGCCCCCTAAAGCATGAAGTTGTAAATCTTTTGATGTTGGGTGAAATGCTTTATCATGAGGATCCAAGGTATTCGACCTGAAAGGTGACCTGTATAAGATACAAGACAATACATCATCACAATATAATTTTCCATGATCTAGCTGAAGCGAGCATTCCCATGCTCAGCTTTGTAAATTCATTTTCATGTACATAGAACATATAATCGTCTACAGTTGCTAACTAGTGATTCTTTATATGTAGAGTCATCATCCCTTAGCTTGGACGATCATCTGTGCAGCTTCTGTGTATGTTTTATGTCTTTATATTCCTAAATATATTGCAGCCCGGATGGATGAAACTAGATCCGGGGTCTTCAAAGTCATTCAATATTCTCCCAATGTACAAGCCGATCCATGTGAAAAGATGTCCTGAAGTCAAACATGGATGGACATCGCCTGATTACCAGCCAATAATGTAAGTTGTTAACCGACGTGAGATGAATCACCGATAATGATAATGACCCTCAAGGTACTACAGTACAATTCACGTGGTGTGAGTATATGATCTGATGTCGAACACCACGCAAAATATTTCAGTCAAAGGCCATTGATGTAAACCTGTCGCCAGAAGTGAGAAACTTGCCATTGAGGCATGCAAGCTTCAAAGTACTGAAAGGGTTGTTTCTAAGCCAACTTCTTGGATAATGAGCTGATGTCGACAAGAAGTGACCTGTCGTAGGAGGCCTTAATGTATCCCACATCAACGACACAAAACGAAGCAAATGATTTTCTGGAAGTGAAAAACGATCTGACGATACAAGGTTCAGGAATGGCGGTCATGAAAAATGGAGGGTCAGTGGATGAGGCATTGAGTGGATGGTGAATTGTCTAAATGACTTCTCTTGAACATATCGGAGACACTTATATGGATTGGTAGCGTCAACTCCAAAATATGGATGGTATGGAGGACCAATGGTGATATGATCGGTGAACAAAATAACCCAACTTGACTCAATCATGGTGATGGAGTGAAAGTGTCATGTTCAAGAGCGACCTGCTACCAATAAAATTCTTTTAAGTTCTCTTCCCATTTTCCCCAGTCATTGCCAACCAGTACCTCTTTATTTTTGTTAAGATTGAGGAGGATAACATATGCTTGTTCTATAATTTTCCCTTCGGGCAAACGTGTCGCTATGTTTTAGCGAGCCTAGCAACAGTGAAACTCGTTCTTGTCTAGGTGGACAAGTTTGTCACTATTTTTTTAACAAGTTTAATGACAAGGATAACTCGGTCCTTTTCATGTTTAGAGAGTTTGAAAAGGGAAGAAAAGGAAACTCCAGTGGTTCTTTTTCATAGCATAATCCCTTAAGTCCGAAAAAAGATAAAATAATACGAAAGGGATGATTTTCTGATAACTTTAGCAAGCCGAAAAGACAAGCGCTCGAACTTTTTCGTGAGATAATCCCTCAGGTCCGAGAAAAATTAAAATATATAGGAGGGATGGCACTTCCCCTTAATTTAACGAGCTGGAAAGGCCAATATCTCGAAAATCATTTCATATTTAACGAGTTTGAAAAGAGTTTAAAGGAGACTCGTTTTTGAGGAACGAGTGGCATTTTAGGGTAGCAAATGGTTCCGGGAAAGCTCAGAACTTCTCAAAACATGGTGATGTGAAGAGGGTGGCTAAGAGGACCACTCGTTGCAGCTGTTCCTCAAAAAGGTAAACAATCAAGTGGAAGCATATGATCGGCCAAAAGAATGGAGGTGATGGCAGGAACACAACCAAGGCTCAAAAGACTGATAGCAGGGCAATCACAAAGGTTATTTATCGAGAGTGGATTCATTTTTTAACGAGCTTGAACCAGGAGAAACTATGCTCAGTGGTAGGTTTATTTTTTAACGAGCTTGAACCATGTGATAACATTGCTCATAACCTGATTCATTTTTTAATGAGCTTGAACTATGGGATAACATATTCTCAGGGGTAGGTTCATTTTTTAATGAGCTTGAACCATACAATAACATATGCTCAATTTTCTTTTTATGTAGGCTAGAAATGACAAAGCTAAAAAGCTAGAAAAAAACTAAAAAGCTAAAGAATTACTGAGGTTAGGTAGGATGGTTTCATCAACAGTTTAGACAAAACACTTCCTTTGCTTCGTCCGCAAAGCAGACAAAGGTGAATGGTGTGTTAGACCAATCACCTAACCTAAGAAGTTTAAAGTTAAAAATCTAAAAAACTAAAAATCTTAAAGCTTAAAAAAAAGAAATTTGTCGTTTTTAGTTTGCATAAAAAGGATTGCATGCCCCCAAGCATCGAGAAAAGGATAGTTTCCAGTAACCATATGGAAATCACTGTGGTTAAGCAGGGCTCTTTTTGTCAATAGTTAGACAAAATAGTTCCTTGGCTTTGTCCATCAAATAGACAAAGGTGAATGGTGTGAGATAACACTTCCAATCACATAACTTATAGGGAAACCTATCTTTTTAGCTGGGTTCACCCGCCAAAGAAAACAAGGGTGCATGCCCCTTAAGCTTCGTTATATTCACCAAACTACTCGTGGTAATTAGGTGGATGGAATGAAGGTTGAAGAGACATTCTTGATGTAAAAGGACCATTTAGGGATGATGTTTGACTTGAAGCTGTGTTTGAACCGGGAAACGAAAGCTGGTCAACAATGACAATTTTGCCTTCATGCGGGAAACACATCACTCGAAAGAGTGTTGAAACAATAGCTTCCATGTTGTAAACATAGTCACATCCGATGAGTAGATTGTAATCTAACGGCCCTTGGACTACCATCACGTTCAAGTGAACGGTTTTTCTTCTCAAAGTAATTGGTAATTTAGGAAGGATCCCTGACGGTCGACTGGTTCCTTTGTTAAAGCCTAACAAATTCTGTGTAACAGTCATAAGCGATGGTGAACCAAGCACTTTCCAATCAGTTGAGGAAAGGATACTCACTTATGCCCCTTCATCTATGATAGTGCCAGACACGATCATTTTATAAACTTGTACTATGATCTGGAATGGTACGTAAGAAGGAAGGCGGGATCTCGTTAGTCGATTCCAATCAAAGGAAGTGACTAGACTACTTGGAGGGGGTACCGAATAAATGGTTGAATTAACCTCTTGAGTCACGGGAATTGGGGTATTCTCTTCTTGTTGTGAAGGAGAGGGCGGATTTCCCCCAAGTTCATCGAACTTTGAAGTAACAAAAATAATTTGAACGGTATCGCTCTCATTCTTTTTGGGAATGGTATCATCTGAAGGTGGACCTTCTAAAGGTAAAACTAGGTCGGCTAAATGATTCCTTCATCTGTAAAATGTATACGAGACCAAGGTTTAGAAGAGATACCATACTCTAGAGACCTATCTATCCAAACACTCGCTGAGTGTTGATTTGGGTTCGCCGCCCAAACCCAGAAAATTGATTGCTATAAAGATTCTATGGGGCTTGGGGGTAACACCTTGCGATGATCCATACTATCAAAATGGTGAAAGTTCTTCTTTATCTTAGATGATGTAGAAGAGATCATATGACAGGTTTCCACTATGGCCACTTCCGCCAGATTACTTGGAGGCGTGAGGGAAAAAGTACGCATTAAGGAAGGATCTTTTAGGAGACCTACTCCGACATTTTGAAGCAATTGAGAACTTCCATGGATCAATGGAATGCTTCCAGTAGCTTGTGAACTATTAGGGAAAAAGGTTAGTTGGTCAACGATCATAATTCCACCCTGGAAGGGGAATAAAATCTTTCTAAAATATGTAGACACAACAACAGCCATAGCATAAATCCAGGAATTTCCCAACAAGATATTGTAGTCAAGGTTTCCATCAATGACTTCGACCTCAATTGCTACTGTCTTGCCTCCCAATTCAACTTGGAAGTTACTTAAAATCCCATACGGCATGTATGTTCTTCCATCGAATACTTTTAATGTCGTTGATGATCGCCACAAGGGTGGTGAACCTAAAGTTTTCCAGCAACTCATTGACATAATGCAGTTAGATGGCCCCTCATCAATGATTGTTCGATGAACAGTTTTATTGAGGGATTTTACCTGTATAAGGAAAGCGAGTTGGGCCGGTAATTGAGGTTTGTATCCTTTATGGTTAAAGGCCACAATATTGGAATCCGTTGGATCAATCACACCTATTGCTGATAACAAAGCCTGATTCTGGGAGGGGAATTTCTGCAGTACCTCAAGGGTTGACATAGCGGATGGAAATTGAGCCAGATCTTCCACTATATTATAATTTTGTGCTGCTCAGGCACAATGATTAAACGTCGATTTATGTACTACTCCCTTTGGCATTTTTATAGTTAATTCAGGAATGATGGGTGAAACAACTTCTGGTGAAGTTGTTGTCGAACTATTGGGCTGATCTGTAGCCTTGTTGTTCGACGACTGTGGATTCCCATAATCTTTGTTCCTTTTCGATATCAAAGCATCATTTTTTTGTTTTGAGATGGATAGCATAAGCACTTGTGATGTGGAAGCATGATCGATAGCAACCAGATTGGTTTCTAGGTTTGGAAACAGATCAGTCAACACCGCCAAGGTACTTGAAGTTTTTAAAAATTTCACAACCTCGCTCGATGTGGACAATCTTTTGTGAAATACTCATCGTTACATATGTAACATGGATAACGAGGTTTCTTTTGCCTGGTAGGTTTTTCAAAATATTTTTCAGGATTTGAATTCTCTTGTTTTTTCTTATTATTTTTCCCTTTCTTCTTACCCCCTGGTTGCTTTGGATTCTTGCCTTTGTCAGATGACAAGGCATTAATCTCCAAGGCAAGATGTTTATCATTTTCTTTTTGACTAGAAACTGCAAGGGTTTTACCAGATGGAGCTTTTCCGGTTTGCGTGCTTGAGGTACCGATCATGCTATCACCGACCTGAGAGTCCCTGTTCGATTTAGGAGGAGGAGGAATGGAAAATTCTGGTCTAGGAGCGTCAGGAATTTTGTCGTAGAGTGTGCCAGATTGAGTATAGATCAAGTCTAAATATTGTGCACAAGCAATGACTTGCTCTTCAGTGACAACTCCTCCCTTCACCACATCCTCAGTAATAGAAGGCAATAAGGACTTACTAAACCACTCAGCTAGAAGTTGATTAGGAACATACATATTTACCATTCAACGACAGCGTCGCCACTTATGAATATGATCAGATACGTGACTGGCCGTGGTTTGTTTAAAATTGGTAAGGAGTTATGCTCCCATTTCGTACCTTATGGGTAACTAGAAGTGGGTTAGAAAAGTAATGGCAAGGAAGTTAAAGTTATCAAACGAAGCTCTAGGCAATTCAATATACCATTTCGTTGCCGGACCAGTGAGCATTCTGTGAAAAAGGTGAAGCCTAATTGAATCATCATTTGGGGTGTTAGATGAGCACCACAAATGAAAAGTCATTACGTGATTTGATGGATCTTCACCTGGATTTCCATTGAATTTAGGAATATCGGAGGGAAGTTTATGAGGAATCGCTGGCCACCAAGGGGTGTATGTAATTGGATCATTCGTCAACCGGTTCAAATTTGGTAATTCTAGAGTTGCTACAAAAGGCAACTATTGATTCAGGTTAGGTGAAGCATACTCAGGATAAGATGGAATTGCCTGAGCAGTAGGTCTTTGCATACCAGCATAATGTATCTAATGTTGGTAACTCTGATAAGGTTGTTGGTAACCATTATAGTGTGGGTGTTGATAACTGTTTTGAAAGTGTGGTTGTCCATTACCTACAAAGCCTTGTTGCTCAGGTCCTCGGTATGTTTCCTGAAATTGCGGTTGTTGATATTGTACCAGCCATGATTGTTGGACCATTTGTTGTTGCCCAATATAGGAAGATTGACCAAGATGTGGGGTGATAATACCCATTTGAGCTTGAGTCGTTCTAGGTATGGAAGCACTAACCTGAGGTTGTGATTGAGTTGTAAAGACAAGAGGTTGTTGTATTGCAACCTGAGAGACTTGAGGTTGACATACAATAAGCAGTGCTTGTACTTGCGACATAGTCACAATAACAGGTGTAGTGGGAATATTCGACACAAGTTGGATCGGTTGCATTGAATATACAACCCTTGGTTGTTGAGGCAGTATTGGTACCCAACCGCTGGATGTAATTCCAGTTTGACCTGAATTTTATTGTCAACTCTCAAATGGTTGTTCCCCTTGAGGGAACAATGAAAAAGCATACTGCCCTCCATATGGCGGCAGTCCAATGTTCAAAGGATATATCGGTCTTTGAAGACTAGTATGCCAAAATTGATACTGGCATGCAAGATCAATTTGTTGAGTTTCAACATAAGAAATACCAGATGGGATTCCAGATGAACAAATAGGAACAGAACATGCCGTCGAAACAATCCCTGAGTGGACTCCAGCTAGTGATTGATAACTAGTTGGGACAAATGGTATACTAGCAAACATTGTAGGAATGGCAGCAGGAAGCTCCGATGTAGCTATAACTGATGATACAGTCCTAGATGTTGATGGTTGCTCAGACATGTTTACTCTATCCAAAAGATTTCCTAGCGATTCGAAAGGAACTATGATGAAGGATGCTTAAAAGAACTAACTTCAGGAGTAGAAGGATAAAGATGAATCCCAGTCCCAAAATGTAATTGGGTACTGGATGGAATATCCTCTACTATCTCCTCTATAGCAATCAATCTAGGTGGAAGAGGTAGACCGTCGGGCCCATAAAATATTTGTGGAGCCGAAGAAGGTATAGCTTCTGCAGTGATAGATACTAGAGGGGTGACACCTTCTGAATTCTGGGAATCAACTTCCAGATGTTCAAGTAAGTGGACTTCAATCTCTGGATCAGCTCTAGCTAGAGTTGTTTCAGGTATAGAAGTGTCTACCGTTACATTAGGATAAGTTCTAATGTCCTCTTGTAACTGCGGAACCTTTTTTGTAAAGGCATTTGTACCAGAAATGATCGGAGTAACTATAGTCTCTGATGATGTTCAAACACAATTTTCAAATAAATTGGGTGAATTGGACTCAGTTAAATGAGACTGTTTTGCCCGGAATGGCTTCATTTCTGGAGTCAAAAATGGTTGACTTGCTAGTCTCTGTGAACGATGGGGTTTTTACTGACTTTCTTCCATGATTACGGATTACTTGATCAACTCAAAAATAAATTTTAAAGATACTTTGACACAACTTTTCTTTTCTAATTTTTAAGAGTCGAGAAAAAGCTAAAGACAACTCTAGTCCCATTTGATTTCTAATGAGCCTGAAGTTACAAGTGCTCAGATGGACCTTTTATTTTAAGGAGTCGAAAAAGAACGAAAGTGGCTACTCTGGAAATCTAGACAGAGGGATTACCAAACCAATCGCAAAACTGCAATATACACCTTGGTGATAAATTAAAGAGAAATTACCAAGGACTTATGTACAACAGTCAATCTTCTCGAATGTTGTGTTCAGTGCATTGTGATGAATAGGGTGGTAGACACGGCTTCCTATGGATAAAGGATATAAGCCTATTGTTGTCTCCCAATATATACTCGGTGATACAAGGAGCACAAGTCCGTGCTAGCACTTGTCGTATCAAAAGGGAGGAATCACCCAACCTTCGATGAAAACGAAAGTTACTAGATTTTACGACGTCGGAACACATCTCTAGCCTAGACCTCTAAATTTGTTGCGTTAGGTTCCAAATCGTTGTTAAATTCATTGAAATTTATTTTAGAGTTGATATTGTTTAGAAATTTTCCTTTCAATGGTTCATCGCGTGATGTAGATGTAAAATTCCTAAATGCAATCTACAATGATAAACAATCATTGTTTATTTTTAGCAATGAAAATCCTAGCTACTAAGGAAAGAAGATTACGGTTCTTTCAAACAAAGAGCAAAAAGCACACACTAAATGCACTTTTCCTTCGCACACAGTCTAAATGAAAATGCAAATGCATGTATTTGTTTTTCGTTCCCTTTAATGTGGAAAATGCCAAAAAGAAAAACTAAGTAGAGAAAGTATTTGAAATATTTTTACTCAAAGCGACATTTCGACAATTTCTTTTTCAAAATGGGAAGGAGAACTAAACGACACTTTTCAATGTCGAATAGAAAATTCTTTTGAAACTTCAAATATCAACAAATCAAATCAAATACATGACAAAAATTTCAATAGATTATCTAGAGAAGGAAGACTTTACAACACTCCTCTTTTTGACACAAAATGACAATTACGACACTTTTTGCACCAAAATGACAGATCCATTTAAGCAAATTTTTGACAAAGGATTGTAAATGATGGAAAAATACATAAAAACATTTACTAATCCTTATCAATGGAGGCTGAACAATGTAATGCAAGCAGGCTTCAGCAATGAGATATTGTTCATAAGCAGCAAAAAACAACTAAATAGAGCTGAAAACAAAGACAAAAAACCCCAAATTTCAAGGAGAGAAATAGGCTCAGTCAGTTATCGCACCTGGGCTTCATAGAAACATGGATGCATCAAACCTGCTACACTCAGGAAATGTGATGTATACTGGCTTCCAGTGAAAAATAGTGCGATGGGCCAGGGAGTGCAACTGAGATGGGTTTTGGCTCAAATTTGCAGCTGATTTTAGTGAGTTAAGTTGAGCTATGATTGACAGTAAAGAGCAAAGTACAGGGGTATGATCTTGAGAGGTTACTGAGCTACCAAAAGGGCATCTAGAATGATTGTAAGTCAGATGTTCAATTCATAAACTAAACCGGAGATTGACAGAAGCAACATTCATCTACTTTGCAATTGCAGAGCAAGAGCATTTTGAAGGCTATATGGCTAACTTCAGGCTCCATCTATAGTTTATAAAGCAAACAATAACAACAAACAAACAAACTGTTCGATCCCCAGTGGAGTCACAATTTTGTTTCAGGGAAAACTAGTGTCTTTTCGATCTGCTAGCCCTCTAGGATTTGGAGCTTTCCTAGAAACAAACAATAAAAGCAATTTGGGATTTCCTCTATGTATGATAGATAAGAGAGAGGCAAAGGAACCAAACAGGATCTTCTGCTTAACTCCTTGCTTGATCTCTCTCTCCCTAGATAGAGCTTGCAACTCCTCTCCTACTTATCCTGCTTAGAGAATACCTATAGAAACAAAGTAACAAAACACCATCAAAGCATCTCGATCTATTATATCATAAGCATTGTAGAATCAAAGGAACAATGAACATACAATGGCATTCACAAATACACGATTGTATGGAGGAAAACTCAAAGAACTTTATTAGAATAGAAGGGAGAATTACAACCCAGTTGTCTGATCCAGCATCATCCTCCCAGCATCAAAGCCCTCTTCACCTCATGAAAAGCAAGATCACCCAACAATACAATGTTCTTTCTCAACCTCAAACTATCATCACTTCCTTGTAAATTAAAAAATTCTAGCCTCCAGATCTCTCAGATGAGGGATCCATTTATAGATGTCTACAACGGTGTGAGTCATCTCTAGGTTTTTGATTAGTGTCATTCCACTTGTTGTTCTTGGTTCCACTTGGAGATTTATTGGATCTCTTACTCATCCCTGGGTGAATTCAAAGAGGCAAGTGTCATAGGAGAAGTTTCTAGAAGATTCCATGAGCATCCACTTAGCAAACTGTCTCAGACATTTGTCCATTCTCGCTCATCGCACCCCACAGAAGGCCTCTTTAGTATGCATCACACCTGGCTAGTGTAGGAGTCAGTATGCATAGCACCCTGACAGTGGAGCAGTCAATATGGTCCAGTTTTGGCCAGTTTTGAGTGGTTTTTCAGGTGGAATTTCTGGGGAATGATATAATCAGTTGACCATGATCCTTTAGGGTATGAAACAACACTTTTATGGATTAAAGAGCCCATGGTTTATCGACATATAATATTAGGGTTGTAGTGCCCAAATATGTCTATAATAATAGCTACCCCCATTTTCCAACTTTTGGCTAAGGATTGTGAGTTTTCTTGGTCCACGGCTTGCCAACAGTCCTTTGAGACATTGAAGGAAAAATTAGTCTAGGCACCAGTTCTGAGAGGACCAAACTGGTCCCTGCCATTTCATATTTCCTCTGATGCCTTAGATACTGCTATTGACACAGCTTTAGGAAAAGAAAAAGACAAACAATCTTATGTTATTTATTTCATTAGTAAAAACTTGTCACCCGCCAACTCAATTATACGGTTACCGAGAAAGAGTTTTTAGCTGTAATTTTTTCCATTAATAAATTTAGACATTATATTACAGGATATGCATTCTTTGTGCATACTAATCATTCTGCAATAATATATTTGATGAATATACCATTAACTAGCGGTAGAGTGACTAGGTGGTTACTATTGTTACAAGAATTTAATATTACTATTGTTGATAGACTAGGAAAATCAAATGTAGTCGCAGATTACCTTTCAAGGTTAAATAATCTTGTTGAAGCAATTCCTGTTGATGATGATTTTCCTGACGAATAACTTTTTCTTTTGTCAACAAAATCCCCATGGTTTACTTACATAGCTAACTATTTATTCACTGGAAAATTACCTCCACACTTATCCGCTCATGAAAAGCGAAATATCATATAGAAAAGTGTTACATATTCATGGATCCAAGGTGACCTCTTTTACACCAGAGAAGATCTCATTATCCGTATGTGTAAGAGAGGAAGAATTGTTTGATATTTTAAAATCTTCCCATGATGAACCATGGGGGGTCACTTCGTCGATAAGCGAATTGCATACAAAGTGTTATGAGCTGGCTGTTTTTGGCCTTCCTTGTTTAAGGATGCCAAACAATATGTCAAGCAGTGCGATAGTTGTTAGCGAGTGGGCCAGCCTAATCAAACCAATGAAATGCCTTTATGTCCTCAGGTTATGACTAAGCCTTTTAAAAAATGTGTCGTTGATTTCGTAGGACCAATAAATCCAACATCATCAAATAAAAAGCATATTTTTGTTTGTAAAGATCTTGTTACAAAATGGGTAGAAGCTAAAGTTGTTTTTTTTCTACTGAAAGAGTTGTTGTTGATTTTATTTTTACTGAAACCTTTACTAGATTTGGTGTGCCTAGAGAAATTGTTTCTGACAATGGTCTGCAGTTTATTTCTAATCTGGTACAGGGTGTGATGGAGCAGTACAAAATATGGCACAGGAAATCTACACCGTATCACCCGCAAGAAAATGGTCAGGTGGAGTCCACAAATAAGGTGATTGAGTCCATCCTCGCAAAAATGGTAAATATGCATAGAAAGGATTGGGCTAACAAATTACTGGAAGCATTGTGGGAATATTGAACCACTTGGAGAAATAGCACAGGACACACACCATATGAGCCGATGTATAGAAAACAAGTCCTCTTGCCGATAGAATTCCAGATCGAGACTTTCAGGACTATTGTCCAATTGGGGTTGGATCTCTCTGAAGCACAACATCAGCGTCTTCTACAATTGAATGAGTTAGATGAATTCCGAAGGGACGTTGTTCAGAAGAACATCTTGGTTCAACAACAATGCAAGAAGTGACATGACAAGTCCATTCAAAAGAAGCAGTTCCAACCAGGTGATTGGGTACTCCTTTACGATTCAAGATTCAAATATTTTAAAGGAAAATTCCATACATGTTCGATGGGACCCTATGAGATGGTCAAAGTGTTTGAATATGGAGCAGTAGAAATCAAAAACTATTAATGGATGGAATTATGTGTTCCTGGTAAACAGGCATAGATTGAAGGTATATTTTCAACCCCTTACTAAAGGAGATTTCATGCAGCAAGTCCAATATCCATTTGAAGAGGAGTTGGTAGGTAGTAACACCAACCAGTCGAAGATTTGATTCCTTCTTGTCCTTATTAAAAAACTAATAAAAGAAAAAAAATGACAAAAATAAAAAGTATAAAAAGAAAGAAAAATACTATAATTATGAAAATCAGTTGACTAACATGATTGTAGAAGGATCAATTTGAAAACCAGCATGCTGGCAGGAAGATCGAAATTTTAATAAAATGGAATGTTACTTTATCTTTTAGATATGCTGGCTGCCACCAAGAAGAAGAAGGTTCATGAAACCGAGCACTTAACCAAGTTTGGGGTAACTAACATGGAAATTTTTATTCAAGTAAACACTTACTTCTGACTGCAATTACTTTTTCTTGCACCAGTGCAGGCAGATTTCAAGGTAAAAACTTTTCCTTTCTTCTATTTCCCATTTCGAAAATTCCCACTAGTTTCTTTTCTAAAATCCCCAACGAATTACCTTCCTATTTCTTCTAAGAAAGCTACCCTTGCCTGATTTCGTAAAATCCCTCTTTTCCCTTGAATTTTTTTCCAAATCCCGTTTCGTTTATCCCCCTTGGTGATATTGTTTCTGGAATCCCTACTATAATGTTCCTTCCCATTCAAAAAAAAAATTACCCCCTTCCCACTTCTTTATTCCCTCATAAATTGATTGCAAAATTTAATGCAGTCAATCCAGAAGGCATGCTCGTGAAACACCAAAGGATGGTGAATAAAACTTTTCTTGTATATTGAGGTAAAATTTTTAGTCCAGCTTTAGAATTGTGTTCTATCATAAAAAAATATTTTGGTAAAAGTCCCTGGTGCAAGATGCGCAATGCAAGCAGGTTTAGTGTAGGAACGCAGCTGACTGTGAAAGCAAGTGCAAAATAAAATTCACACAATCCAGGAGTGTCTTATAAAGGAAGTTTATGGATCTTTATTTTCCTTCACATGAGTACTGATATATCATAGCATTGCATGTTTCAATTAATACTTTGTTTCATCATTTACTGACTTAGGAAAAAAAAATTAAAGTGCAAGGTGTATAAGGTTCTGGCATCTAAAGTTTTTAATAAGTGTTGAAGTATGTCTTGATTAAATTATGAGGAGTACTGTGGGATAGTACTGTTGTCCGATAGCATGTATTCACCTTCCTTGAAATAATTTCTCATTGCTTTTTCATTATTACCTTACCCCGTAACCCAATCATTGTAACTGTTGCTCCCCCACCGCATAAACCTCCACTGCACCCAATCATTATGACTCACCTGCAATGGGTTGATACGAATCTGCACCTAATACAAAGAAATATTTTCATCATGACCGAGAGAGTAGGACTGAAAAGACGGAGGGTGATGAACCTCCATCATAAATCTCTCAGCAAGCATTGGTGTCACTCGCTATAATTCTTTCGAGGTTGTGATCGGAAAGGGTGAAGTGCAGTTCGACATGGCACCCTTAAGGAGTGAGCCGTTATCTTTGCAGGAGATTGAGAAAACTGCATAATACTAGAACAGTCTTTGACTATTGCAAGAATCTGGGTTCCTACCATTTTTATAGGAGTTTGACAAGTTCGACATGGTTTTGGTACTAGAGTTCGTGAAGACATTCAAAGGAGGCTGAGTTAGGGTCGGGTTGTTGAAGTTCAAAGTCACAAAGGAGTCTATTATGCAAGCTACAGGCTTGCCACTTACAGGGGAGCATTTGTTTAAAAAGGAGCGGATCGAGAGGAAACGATGGCATCGGTTCATGGTTTTCAAGAAGCTTAAGGTTGACTGGAGGAAGGGACTTCCGCAGAGTGACATGATTGGGCAGTGGTGAGACCTCCTATTCATATGGTAGAAATTCATGACTGGTGAGGGACGTTACGCATTGGTGTTCGTATATCACCTTCGGCTGTTGTTGCACTTTAAGTCGGGAAAATTGATTAATTTCCCTTAATACCTTCTTAGAAGTCTTGAGAAAATGGTGAAGGGCATGCAGAGTGGGAATGCAAGCCAAGTTGCAAGCAAGCTATGCCATCATGGGCTTATCATGATCATGGTCAAGAAGAAGCTAGAAGAAAAAGGAGTAACCTGGGGAGCATTCCTAAAAGAGTTTCGGGCAAGGAGTGTAGGGAATTCTGCTCGCACGAGTACAAGTAAGAAAAGGAAAGTAGAGACATCATCTCCTGCCAAGCAGAAAGGTGAAAGCACATTAGTGCAAGAAGGGAGGAAGACTATAAAAAACACTCCACCCATCGGCTAAGAAGAGAAAGACCAAAACCTCGGTGAGGAAGAAGACGGTCTCTTAAGGGACGAACCAGTCAATCTCTCCTATTATAATTGATGAATCACCCCAAGTTTCCCCTAAATTTCATAACCTTTTAGTGCTTGCAGATGCAGCAGCACACACCGTAGAAGATGAAGAGAATGCGGAAGACAATGTATTTTTGTCATCTTTTGTCAGCAGATTAAGGAAGAGGAAGACGACACCAAATATAGGTGAATTCCAAGCAAAGGGTCATGAGGATGAAGAGGAACATCATATAGAAACCCTCGATAATTTCAGTGAACCGGACATTGAAGCCCTTAATGATTTTGAGGAATAGGGTACTGAAGCCCCTGTTGTTTTAGAAGAAAGAGGTACTAAAGCCCCTACTGTTTTAAAAAGGTAGGGTACCTAAACCCCTGTTGGGTCAAATGGATAGGGTACTGAATCTCGTGAGGAACTAACAGAACAGGGCATTGAAAACCTTGAGGAATTGAGTGCACAAGGTCCTGAAATCCTTGGCATGAAGGTTGTGGAGGGTATCAAAACCCTCGGTGACAAGGAAACCCCGAGTGCAGAAACCTTCGGCGACGTCATAATGCAAACATTGGACAGCCTTGACCTTGACAACGATGGGACCTGTTTCGAGTCCGTTGCAGAGAATACATTTACACTTGAAGACCTGAGCATGGAACCCTCCACTCTCTACCTCAACACACAAATAGTATATTTGGAGCAACAAGTTCATGACCTAGAGGCTTTGAACTAGGTCATAAAGAAGCAAAATTGGCAGAAGCAAAGCAAGGTAGAGCTACTTGCAGAGGTAAAAAGGCAGAAGAAGAAAGTAAAAATATGGAAGTATTGGGCTTCCAAATGCTAAAAACACCTCAAGAAGGTGGCTAATCAGTTGATAAGAGCCCGAGGTAAAACGTTGAAGATAGTGAAAGCAGGAATAAGCATTGAAGTTCAGGATTGAGGGTTGGCCAATAATTCTTTGAGGATTTTTTGTAGAAGGTAAAATGTTGTGTGAGGACACACAAAAACTTAGGGATGGGAGGATGTTGGTGTCCCAAATTTCTCTATTTTTACCCTATTTCTATAAACATTAACCTCTATTTTATCTTGACTTAAACCTCTCTTTCCTGCACTAGTCCAAGATAACTACCTGTTCATACATATGCTTCGTATCTTACATTAAGATTTATTAAAGTGCTTTATTAATCATTTTTACATAGATTTCATGCCTATTAAGTACCTCTTGTATATTATGTTAATCTCCTAGAAGTAATTGAGAAACTAAGCGTTAATTATGAGTTAGCATGATCAATGTAGGCAGATTCCTACACTGCCAACATTGATTGTTCTAAGATTTCCATGAGTTGAATCTTTCCACGTGGATGTTTTCATCCATGACTCTGAGTTCGGTTGCTCATTAATTGAGTATGGATATCGATGGCACACAGCTAGGGATATTTTCCAAGGATGGTATACGGCTAGCGAAGTACGTGTTTTATTATAACTGATCGCTGATTTTGTAATGTTTGGTTGTTAGTTTATTCGGCTGAAAGGCCTGAATAGAAAAATTATTGTAGTTAGTGGAATACGGCTAAGGTCGAAAAAATGTATAAAATGTAGATTGTAGGTAGAACTAGCTAGCGATCCTTAGGCTATAATTTCATTTTCTATGTAATTTGGTATCTCCCTCGGCTCTGGGTTGGACTCGCACTACTATGTACATTTTCTAATCAAGTAATACAAGGAACTCGCCGAGTTATTCATACGTTGTGTTTAATCTATCTTTCATGTGTACTTGAGTGCTGAATCGTCTCATTTCTTAAACGAGAAACGATATGGTTGGCTAGGGCCCAGCCAACCCAACTCGTTTACCCTTGCGCTTTCATCATTTGGAAAGACTCTGTAAATATTTCCCTTTATATTTGCATGGTGTGAACAATTTTTATATTTGCTTCTAAAGTTCTGATTTAAATCTATTTCATAGTAAAGTGTGAGAGGATCCGTAGCTTGGAATTTGATTGAGTTTATCTCTTTCTTGTAATTCCTTTCTTGTATTTATTTACTCGCAATTCTGGTCTCGATTTGCTTCCGCTTGGATCATCCAGGAAGCCTCTTCCTATACCAGTGCATGTAGTTTCCTGCACTCCAATTCAATTATTCCTTTCATAACAAATATTTCATTTCTCTTATTGCTTACCATTTTAAGTTGTTTCTACAAGAAAATATATTATTAATTTCAATAATCATCCTTAACATTAAGAGTGCATTTCTGAAGGATTTGAGAATGATTACATGAATTTATCATAGACACTTTATTCTTGCATTTTATGAATTACGAACAAAGAACAAAACTATTTTAAGTGGATTGTCGAAGCTAGTTGATACATGCAGGTCACTTAGACTACTACTTTGATTACTTTGAGTTTCTTTCATTTCATGAAGTTTACTTCCATTGCAAGATTTAATTGATTAAAGCATTTCTTTTCCATAGATAATTTATCTAAGAATTTCGTTTGCAATCGCAATTCTTTCCAGCACGTTTTTCAATCTTTTTGAAAGTAAATTGGAAACTTTGGTGAAGGAAACTCTGCCTCGGTGCAAGAGCTGGTCTCTTGTCACAGAAACATAGTGCTCTAAGCCCTGAGACTTAGAGCACCTCCACAAAGACATAAATCTTCAGTAAGGGAGGTAAAATATACTTTTACACAAAGGCATTGTACCTGCATTAGTGCAAGAAAATTGCAATAGTACAAGAATAGGTTGTTTGTGTAGAAGGGAGATCAAGAGGAAAACGGATCTCTGCAAGGGCCCACTTATTAGACTGTTAGCCATCTATCTGAAGATAAACATAGCATTTCATTCCAGCATTTAAGATTGCTTCCAGTTGTGTGAAAGCTCTTTTACTTTATTTACTTGCAAATTGTTCTTTTACATTCCATCACTAGAGTTGATTTGGTGTCAGTTACCTTTAAGATTGTTTTCTGTCTGGTTCTACAAAAAATTCCTTTAAGGAGTAGGATTAGGAATAGGAAAAGTTCATACCACTTCTACCATTTCCTATGCTTCGTCTCTAAATTTACGAAACCCTCGGATTGACAATTAAGTGCTAAGGAGTTTGCTTAAGTGCAATTCCTACACCCAACAATTAGCATATTGAATATTGTTCAAGAATGGAAGCTCATTATTTTGATACAAACAATTTTGAAATAGAAAGGGAGGATTGATAGAGTCTTAACCTTTCTTCTCCTTTGCTTGTGTAATGTGACTGCCTTGCACCTGACCGCAATTCCAGCCAGCAGCTTGAGAATAAAGTGAATGTGAACAACTGATTGGTGAAGCGGATTAATCAAGCAAGTCATATCTTGTAGATGATAGAGGATGGCAAAGATGCAGATAAAATTCGGGACTTGAGTTATGCATGGTGACGTCCTCTTGCAGAATGGAGTGAGTCCTCGTTGTAAGCTTCCTGATCCATTCTAGAATTTCCTCCATTGAAGCAAGAGACAGATGAGAAGATGGGTTGGGGACATGCTACACATATTTCTCAGCTTTGCAATCATTGCAAGGTGGCACCCACATCAGGACCGGAAAGGGAGGACGACAAGGAAAAAATGGGGTGTTGGGCTCCTCCTTTGCAATCTAATGTGCCTCATGATCCACAAGAGTTGAGGAGGAAGGGAAATCATGAGGTTCACCATATTGATAACTATGAACCAAACATTTAAAATCTTCTTTTAAGAAGTCAAAGTTCACAAGATGTGCAAGAATTTCGTAACAGAGGTAAAGAAAGCAATCAGCAAAGTCCTCAACTGATTCATCAAGCTCCATACTTAAACGAAATATTTTTTCATGGAAATCTCGGTGGCTATACTCATCAAACATTTTAATCATCATTTTGACAAGCTGACCAAATGAATCGATAAAGGCAAAGGGTAATGTATAACACCAACATTGACCACGACCTTCGAATGTGAGGGTGAGTAATACAGTCCATAAATCTTCCTACTCTATCTTGTGATGTAGGAAAAAGTTTATAACTTGGTGCACATGCGCACGAAAAGATGGTTCACCCTCACTACTAAACTTTATCTTGGTCAAGTCATGGATAAATTCCACGGGGATGGAACATTGGAACTTTATAGAAAGACATCCCAGGATTATGATGTCAAGAAGAGCCATTATTAAAATAAGATATTTAAACCAGACTCTACAGGCACAGCTTGTCATTTGGCCCTCCTTCTAGTGCCATTTTGTTGGCGATGTTGTAAATCCATCAACCAAGGGGATCTCCTTGATGTGAAGTCCCAACTAGACCTAACATCGTTTGGCGTAGGAGTCCCATCCAGTATAAAGGCTCAGTTTCCATATAATTAGAGATCTTCCTTGGCTCTAGTTGTTAGCACATGAGAGTGTTACGTTGATATCTTCAAATAGTAAGGTTCGTGTCCCTGGTGAGTGCATAATGTAACTCTGTCAAGGTTCTCTTACTATAAAGGGGGATAGTAAAGTGAGTCTCTAAATGAGAGGTAGTAGTACCACCTAGGAAGAGACACACGCAAACTAGAAAGGTTTTTGTCCAACACCCAGTGGAATAGTCCACAGCGGATGCGGTAGTCGTTAAAACCGAGGTGAAGGGGACAACACATACACCATCTAACAGAGTAGTCCACATGGATGTGACAGTCATTATAACCAGAAAACAAAGATGGTTTGTCGAGTATCCCGCAGAGTAGTCCAAAAGGATGTGATAGCAATGATAGCCAATACACAAAGGTGGTCTATCTAGTATCCTGTGAAGTAGTCCACAAGGATGAGACAGTGGTGATAAGAAATACAACACATATTCAACAATGTAAGTACTAAAATAACCAAAGTAGTTCAACTATCTTAGTACAGGTTAAGAAGACATGCATTACAAATGTTTAAAGAGTATTCTTACAAAGATCTACAAAACATGCGTGAAAATGTGTTGGCCTTAACAAGCTTCTGAATTAAGAAAAAGTCCTAAGACACATTTGTACATGATACATCACTAGTCCTAGCAGTGGGACATTGGAGCCACTCCTCACTCCTCAAAGAATAGACTACAAACTCTCAAGGCTATGTGGAAGGAGTCAAGGTGAAAATTCCCTTCTCATACAATGGGAGGGGTATATATAGCCAATGGTGGTGCTTGACCCTTGTGACTCTTGGACTACCCTCATGACCGTTCAACTTCCAATGACTTTTCAACTGACATGAATCTTCAACTTCTTGTGTGTATCCATTGGACTTCACTTTATATTACATTGAGTTACAATGAATATGGCCCATAGTGGTGATGTGGCAAAGACAGTTCCTGACACAACTTGACATGACACTGTTGACATGTACTGGCTGATTGTGGTGTCTTTGTCAAGCTATTGTGCTGCTGAGTGATGGATGTACTCTTGGTGAGCTTTGTCTTCTCCACCACATGACACAGTGTTGTGGGGTCTTCGATGGTCTTAGTCTTGCATGATGGTTCAATGCATATGTTCCTTTCACTTGTTTCTTGATCTGATTTGTACGTTTCTCCAACTGCAAGCAATTCTTCTAGCATATGCAATCCTTCTTCATCCCATTCATTGTCTCACCATGACCTATCAGTGTACCTGTTCTTTCAATTCACTAATGATGAGACGACATCAAATCCAAAACCTCCTTGTTTAGCATGATCCATTGTTATCTTGTTCCGTGTGACAGGGAGTGAGGACAACTCACTGAGATAGCATAGAGCGTAGCTTAGGTTGGAATGAGGAACTCTAGGAGGATAGCCTACACTGTCGAGAAAAAATTCGTAGTTAACACTAAGAGGAAGATTGCGCAATGAAGGACACTAGTGGACCCTTAGGGGCACTTCTGCATAGTTCCTAGAGGGAAGGCAAGACATGGCTGAAGGGGACCTGTTGGGAAGTTCTGCACAATTTTCAAGAGCAATGCATGACAAGGCTACAAGGGACCTACTGAGCATGACTACACAGTTTTCGAGAACAATGCAGGGCAGGAAGCAAAGTGTGTTATATACCTAGGGGGGGTAATATGGGGTACCAAGGGAGGTACCCAAGGTAATAATGTAATAATGGGATGGGCCATAGTAATAAATAAGGTAGTTAACCCATGTCATGTAAGGGACCACA
>APFE031573266.1:117144-134211 GCA_000404065.3 Pinus taeda
TTAAGGAGTGAATGTATGGTGTTGCCCTACCTTAAGGGTTTGATAATAAAGAAGCATTTCTATCTATTTCTATCTTGTTATTCTTGGGTTATTTCTATTATCATAATATTTCCGGTTTAGATCTACAATAAGTGGTATCAGAGCTACAACAGAGTGACTGTTAGATATGACTGCGTAGTTTTAGAGAACAATGCAAGACAGGGATAAGAGGGCCTACTGGACATGTCTATGCAATTTCTTAAGGCAGTGCAGAGCAAGGAAGTAGAGGACCAGCTACACATCTCTATGCAATTTTGGAGATCAGAGTAGAACAGGTAGTAGGAGACCTGTTGGACATGTTGTCGCAGTTTCTAAAGGCAGTGTAGAGAAAGGCAGTAGAGAACCAGTAGGACATGTCTACACAGTTTTGGAGATCAGTGTAGACCCAGGTCTTGGTGCAATGTAGGATTGTAGCAAACCAAAAGGAGGCTTGATGATTGTGCTTGAGAAATGTGCACTACAGTTTGGAGATGGAGGTAGTTTCTGCACAGTTCTAGGAGGAAGACAAGCTGCGTACCTCTAGGATTGTGCAGTGCAACTAACCTGGAGGACAGCCTCAAGCACTGCATAGTTTCAAGCAGCAGAACAAGTTCACTAAGGGTTGAGGCTGAGCAGTGCATCTCATTCAGGATTTGGTTGAAGAGGGGTGTACTAAGAAACAAAAGAAACAACTGGAAGAGTTGCTACATGCATACAGAGATTTGTCTCGACAACCTAAAGAGATACCACCTATGAGGGAAGTGGAGCATGTGATCTAGCTATTATCAAACTCCCCATTTCCAAACATTGGGTTGTACAGGAAGTTTGTTATAGAAGCAAGTGAGGTGAAGAAACAATAATAGGAGCTACTAGAAAGGGGTGTCATTCGACTGCGTACATCGCCATGTGGGTCACCCGTAATAATTGTTCTAAAGAAAGATGGAAATTGGAAAATATGTAAATATGATGAGGCACTAAACAAAATTACACTCAAGAACAAGTACCCCCTGCCTAAAATAGATGATCTATTAGATTAGTTGCAACTAGAACAATAATTAACCAAGTTGGACTTAAAGTCTAGATATCACTGGGTCTGATTCAAAGAAGAATATACCTAGAAGACTACCTCCAAGGTATGTATGAGTGGTTAGTCGTGCCATTTGGACTATGTAATCCACTATCTATGTTTATGATGTTAATGAATGATATTTTGCACCATTTTATAGATGTTATTGTCTATTTAGATGATACATTGGTATACATAGCTAACTAGGAGGAGCACATTTCACATTTTATGCAGGTGCTGGTGATCCAAAATGGATCCCATTTTGCCTCCAAATCAAAATCTTCAAATGCAAATGAAAGTGGGATCAAGCCGAAGTGCTCGATGATATGATTCTAATAGTTTGAACAGTGCGTAAATCCGAGTTCAGATGAAGAATTTAAAAACAATCAAAGTTTTTGGGAAAATTAGGGAAAAGTCAAAAAGTCAAAGGTCAATAGTCAATGATCAACAGTTAACCAAGTCAATGCCTACATCAGCAGGGACACGTGTCAACCCGGGAATGAGCCACGGGTCCTAGATGGTGTCAGCAGAGGAGATGACATGGCAGATTGTGATTGGTTGATATGGGCCAATCTGGTGTTGACACGTGGCAACCCAGATTTTGCCCAATGTGGCCTTATTTCTAAAATTTTGGGGATTAGTAAGGATCGAACCCCTAACCTCCCGGAAGGCTGAGTTTTCACCGGAAGGGCCGCAGTGAACGAGCTACGTTAGGACATATTAACGGAAGTGATAAGTTTATGTTTATTGTGTACTGGGATTGGGTTGCCAAAAAAAGGCCGGGCAGTCGAGTTCAACACCACGATCACCAGACCTTTGGATTTATCATTATCATATAGTCTACAAACATATTGTAATATCCCACATTCACCGCAAGTCACAACAACACATGGTATATCATACCATATGATTAATGTATCATCCAACGGAGCCAACACATAATACATTGCATATACATTGTAAAAACATAAAAAACAATGAAATGGTCGGGCAAGGGTTTCAAACCCTCGACCTGTTAGGGCCTAAATCTACCTCAGGCTGACAAAGGTAGGTCTAGGGTAACATTAAACCATGCTTAACCTAGTAGCTAGCCCTACCAGGTCAAGAGAGGGCTCTCTTCTTGTCAATCTCGGGAAAATATAGCAAATGAGACTTGAGAATACTGATGTAAAGACTAATTTTAGGCTAGATATATGTTCAGAGGAGTTTGATTGAATTTTATGTTGGTTTGTTGAATCAAAAGTGAAAGACAGTTTTAGGTCCGGGGAATGAACTCAGTCTTGCAGAGATTTTTGTGGGGCGAGGTAGACAAATGCTTTAGTACTTTAAATTGAGTGAGATGGAGAGTCTTAAGACTGGTGAGGAATTGGAGAGGGCATGAGAGTCTCAGGAATCCCCTTCAAATAGTTGAAAACATGAAAAACTAAACAAACCCTAGGTAGAGAACTGCAACATGAATGATTTCTACATTTATCCTTGATTCATTTAGTTCAGATGAAAAGAGAGAGATAATGGAATACATAAACACATGTAAACTTGAATTAAAGAACAAAAAATAATACCAAATCAACTTTCCACAAGAATCCCACAAAATGTTGCAAACCCTGGTCTATTCCTTTGCGGAACTGCAGAGATGAATGTATAATGCTGCTCAAAGCTTTCACAAGAGTCCAACCTTTACAAATGACTGAAAAAGTACTAGATATAGGTAACAAACAACTCATGCTAGGATTTAGGGGTCGAATTCATGAGTTTAGGAGCTGTTTCAATAAGATCTAAACTAAGAACTGAAAAGTAGGCAATGGACCAGCTTGCCTCTAAAACCTAGGAAACTGATTGATTCAGTTTCAAAACTACCTTTTCATGATGTATCTACCTCCATAAGTGAATTTTCAACATTTTTACATCAAAGTCCATCAAGTTACATTAATTTACATCATGATTTTGACCACGAGAGAGAAAAAAGTCAAACTGAGAAAAAGTAGGCGAAAAATAGAGTTTTTTTGGCAAAAATAGCAATTTTCCATCCTGTGCACCACACCACTTTCCCTGTGCATAGCGCCTTTTTGCAGCTGATTTTGGAGGCCTTCCTATCCACCAAATTTGCTCCAAGTAGGCTTGTTGGAAAGTTCTATCTGTCTAATTTCTAGAACAGGTAGAATTGCTTTATGTCATTTGCCCCTCCAAAAGTGAGATCTCCCAACATTGCTTCCTATGTGGCCAAAAAAGGGCAAAAAAGGGAATTTTTGAGGTGTTTTTGACCCTTTTGAAAGCTCAAAACTTTCTAGTAATTTCTGGGACTTCATAATTTTGCATGAGGAATCCAAAAATGTATATTTTTCCTCCAAAGGAGGTCCCTAGAAAAATCGAGCGTCGGGTGGCGCTACGCACCAGGCAGAAAAACCTGTTTTTTCCTTCAAAAATTCAAAATTGACAAAAAGTGTGCCACTTGAAATTTTGGCTGAGTGACCTGCATCAAGTACCACGTTGGGATAACGAAGCCTCAGCCAAGATTTTGAGTCTATCTTGGTCTTTCTTCCTTCTCAAATGTTTCCTCAACTTGGCCTTTAAGCTCCTTATTCTCGCTTTGCAAATCTTGTTTCTTGTCAAATAGTGATAGGCCATGTGCCTCAACATCTTTTTCTCTTTGTTGGCCTTCTCCAGCAGCTTCTCCAAGTGCATGTTTTCCCTCTCTAGCCAAGATTCACGATAAGCTTCAATCTCTTTCTCTAGTGGTGTCAATTTGATTTTCCTCCTCTTGGTTGGTTGCCGGTTTTCTTAGTGCATGAATTTCTTCGGAGGAATCACTCACTATTTCCTCATCCCTTTCATAAGGTGAATATGTTTCCATGTTTGCCACTGTATGGTTTTTCAATGATGAGTATGAAGAGATTTTAAGTCAAGAATAGGTGATTTTTGTTTGATGAAAGGCCTGATGAGTGGAATTGATGAGTGGAGGATTTGATGCTGCGTGTAGGGTTTTTAGGGAGTGATAGGGTTTGGGAATGCAGATTAAGGTTTGGGGAATAGTGGGAATTTGTTAGGGTTTTAGGGTTTTAGGGATAGGGGGGTAGGATGATTGTAAGTAAGGGAGGGAAAGGGAAATGAAATTTAGGAAATATAGTGAAGAGGGATGGTGTATAGGAGAATGATGCAGTGGGAGCAAAATAGCAACAATGACAACTTTCAAAACCCTAGACAATTTTTGTAATACATTGTGCAGCAAACTAGGGTTTGAATTTTCACCTAACAAAACATCATCAAGGAGGACTAAAACTCTTGCAATGGAAAACTGAGGGGTTTTACTTACTTGAGGAATGAAATTTTCAAGATTTTGGAGCTTGAGGAAGTTGATTGGATGAAATTTTGGCTTGGAAAACTGGTGCGCCGAGCCAACACCTAGTTGCGCTGCGCTAAGGAACAAATGTGTAGTGTTGTTTTGTAGACCCATTTTGTAGGCCTTCCCAGTGTCCAAATTGGGCACGGAATAGCTCATTGGAAAGCTTATTGAGTCTACTTTCCAAAAAAAACTTGAAGTTTTCAATTTGGAGTTCATTTTCCCTATCAAAAGTCAACTCTTCAAAGACTAGTCAAAATGTGAAAAATGAGGCTGCCTAAAGGCAGAGTGTTGTTGCAGTCAACTTTTGAAGGTCTTCCTCAACCCCAAATTGAGCTCATGATATCTCATTGGATAGCTCTTTGTGTCTAGCTATCATTTGACTCATCAAGATAAGCTAGGAGAAATCTTGATTTTCCCAAGGTCACTTCAGAGGTGCATCAATTCTCCTGAGGCAACTGTATTTTTGACATTTCTCTACAACCATGAGACCTGTGTAAAAAATGAAAGACAGATTTCTTCCTTGGCCTATTGTGGACAAAACTGTTTCTCAATTTTTCCAAATTTATCTTTCCTTGCTCGGAAGCATCATTTGAGTAAAACCTACCCCGATGTGTGGAACAGGGGATTTGTCGAAATGAAGTGAAATGAAGGGGATAAGGGACTTCTAAATTCTTGAGAAAATTTTGGGAAGTAGGGAGGGATTTTAGGAAATAGGGGAAAGTGTAATTTCAAATATTTAGTGAGGGGAAGGGGTCCAAAAGGGCTAAACATAGGCCTAGCCTAGAAAATTGTCAAATTGTAGCAAGAAAAAAGGGTTTGTGGGAAAATGATGAATTTGAGGGATATCAGTGACTGGAAGTGTTTATTAAGGTACATTAAGGATAGGGGAAGGTGTATGAACATCAGGACACAATTTTTGATGATGATTCGACCATCCAAGAGAAATTACCTTCAAAACCATAGGAGAGGGAAATGAACCTTACCCAAGTACAACTAAAGCATGAATACGGTGTAAAATGACCCATTGGAACCCAAAATGATGATGACAACCCTTTGAATGATGGTACACTCAACTGAATGGTGATATGGACCAACCTTTGGACAATTTTGAAAGGAGTGCAAACAAACCCTAGACCTAATACCTGGTGACCAAATTTTACTTGAAAACTCACTGAAATGACAAAATTTGACTTTAACATTTTGAGACCACTTTGTAAGAGCATATTTGATCACTGGAGGAAGGCCGCAAAGACTGACACTAACACGACCCACCAAAACCATATATATGCAACGACTTCAACGCATTCTAATAACCAACATATCATATGTTTGTGATTGAAACAAATCCGAACAAAATTTTTATTAAACAGTGGCAGGTGTCGAACCCGCCATACCACTAGTGCACAAACCAAGGCAATTTTCAGTAGGCCAAGGTGGTTTTTGTCAGTAGAGAGTGGTTTTCCAGGGGCAGAGGTGGTTTTGGATCATTCTAGGGGGTCTCGAGGTCACAGTGGCCAAATATGGTCAAGTTTATACTCGTTTGACTCAAAATTTCGAGTTGAACGCAATGGTGAGGTCCATTTTATCGTTTGAGTCTCTATTTTTGAGCTCATACCTGTAATATCATTTTGAAGACAAAATACAACGGTCAACACTGGAAGCTAAAGGACCAGGAGACGTAGCCAGGAAGTCTGGTGAACTCCTTTATTAAATTTTACTGTGTTGATGTGTTTCAATGCATTCTTCTATTTGCTTATGTGTTTATGTTATTTGCAACCTCTTCGATCCATTGCACTAAGTAACATAAACAACTTCACATAAAGTATGTAATACCTTTTTCGTTAACGAATCAGCTAGAGACATTAAATAAGTACTGGCTACTAGAAAATCTCAAGAAGTGTGAGTTTTCATAGAAATCCTTGTTGTATCTAAGGTATGTGATAGTTGGAGGATATTTGTAAATATATCCTTCCAAGATGGAGGCCATCATGAAATGGTCGATCCCCAATAAATTTTCTAAAGTTGGGAGTTTTGTTGGGGTAGGACCCTACCTGATGGAATTCATAGACACATTTTTAGCAATAACAGCACTGCTACAAGCCATAATAGAAAGTGGAAAGAGTTTTTAATTGAAAAGGGTCAGCAAAGCCTTTGAGGAGTTAAAGAAGAATATCATTCAAACACTAGTTCTAGCATTACTGAACTTGAAGTATCCCTTCAAGGTGGAGTTAGATGCAAGTGGGTATGTTATGGTAATAATATTGATGCAGGGAGGAAGGCTTGTATGTGACCATTTTGAAGTATTTCATGGGGAAATTTTTAACTACCCTACCTATGGCAAGGAGATATATTCTCTAGTGTAAGATGTGAAGAATTGGAATCACTAGATGATGGGAAAGGAGACAGTAATCCACACAAATAACCAACCACTACAATACTTGCAGACCCAAGTAAGCTACAACAAACAAGGCAGTACAAGTGGATGGAATTTCTACAACAATTCCATTTAGTGATAAAGTATGAGAAATTTAGCACAACAGGGTTGTCTAACATGTTTTAAAGGCCACCCACATCAAACATCATATATTTGTAAGCTCATGCACATATATCCATTCACCCATGATGCACATAAAGAGCCATATTCAAATGATGAGGAATTCAAGGAGGTGTTTCAGTAGTTGGAAAGCCCGATTCATGTGAATGATGGTGATAGCACCATTGACTACCGTCTCTGTGACATATTACTCCACAAACTGGATAAGTTATTTGTTCCTAAAGGTAGGTGATTATAATTGATGAGAGAGGCTCGCACCTCCAAGGTTGGCAAGAAATTTGGTGTATGGAAGATAGTGGTTGACTTGCAGAGGTATGCGTATTGGCCCAAGATGCAAGAGTAGGTAGCTAGGTTCATAAAAGGATGCATGATTTGTTGTAATAGTAAGCCTAGTAATAGGAAAAATGGTTTATATCATCTGTTACCCATACCCACTCGTCCTTGGGAAATCATTTCCATGGACTTTATGGGAGGTTTACCAACCCCCGAGAAGGGACATGACTACCTATTTGTGGTATTTGAAAGGTTCAACAAGATGTGTGTTCTAATGCCATTTAAAAAGGCTATCAATGGGAAACAAGCAACAAACTTGTTCCTTGGATGGGCCTGGGTGCACTTTGGGATACCAGAAAGCATCATTTCAAACTACAACACAAGATTTTTCAGTGCATTTTGGACACATTGTAGGAGAATATGGACACAAATTTAAAGAGATCTACAATATTCCATCCATAGACATATGGGGAGACAAAAGTAGTCAACAATAATTTTGTGTAGCTTTTAAGGGGTTACAATTAGAAGTATCTGAAGACCAAGGATGAAAATATGGTATTTTTACTTCAATGTTATAATAAAGTAGTCCACACTTACATAGTTAAGTCCCTATTTGAAACTTGTTTTGGATATTTTCCACCTTCTTTTTTGGATATTACATATGGGAAACAAGGACGAGCAAGGGAGGATCTTACAAGGGATCCCTTAAAGGAAGAAAAATTTGTTGAGAATATCAAGTAGATCCATATAAAGGTGCATGAGAAACTGCAAAATTCAAAGGAAAAATATAAGGCCATGCATGATCAACAAAGAACAGATAAGTTCTTCAAGGTGGGAGACAGAGTATGGTTACAGTTGAATAGGGAGGAACAAGTCCTAAATTTTGTTGTGGACTTGGTACCATATGCTCAGGAAGAGATAGAGGATACAATTTTGCAGCATAGATCTATAACTATAATATATGGGAAGCATGATGTTTGGCATGTTTACTTGAAAGGGAAGCTTCCAAGAAACGCTAAATGGTACACCAAAGAGAAGGTGGAGGAAACATTTCTTCACCTTATTCAGTAGAAGCTTTTGGGGACCAAAATCCTACAAAAATAGGGAGATATAATCTCAATTGGATTATTTATTTTTTTCATCCATGTCGAATCTTTCATACTGGAAAAAATGGAGAATTCAGCTCGCAAGACCATTTTTACCAACAAAACCTTATTTGACAAATTGGACTCTCAAACCTTCCAAGAGTAGTTTGAGGCATTAAATGGATTTTTTTGGTGGTAAAACTTGGTTTCTTTATCATGGAAAATATTTTTCCTATTCTATACATAGACACCTTTCTAATGGTGTAATAATCACCTCAATCAGATTTTGGATGCAAAAGTTATGCCACTTGGAAGTTGACCTTCCTATTTTGACCACCATAATTCGAGAGAATGCCATGTCAACCCACATTAATCATGGCAAATAGGATAGAAACATGTTCATGATCAATAATTTTATATAAGATTCGGTATTGCAACTTTAGTTAATATTTGAAGGATTCAAACTTAACTACTAGTAGGTTATTGAGTAGTGTTATAATCAGGCCACTTGGAGGAAAATGGGTTTCATTCATTTCAAGTGAATTTTGCTCCATATACAATCATAGTAGTTGAGATGGATAAGGAGAGAGAAAAAAAAGAGGATTTGTGCATTGTAGTAGCCCATGGGTCACAACCCTTACTTCTTTGTACTTACATCCATTTTCAATTAAGAGAATGAGGGTAGAGAAACCTCACTTTCCAGTTGGGACTTCTCCTGAAAGGGTTTTCCAAGATATATATTCTGTCAATTGTGATTTGTGAGTTTTTACTTCATTGTTCTCTATTTTTCTACATAATCATAATTATCATGCATATGAAATAAATAGTAATTAATAGATTCATAAATATAAGGGGAAATAAGCCCTCATATTATAGATTTCAGATTTTCTAATATATTTTAGTAGATCTATTGTAACAAATTTTCCATTTTAATATCCATGACAATTTATAGATCAAAAAAGACACAGTATATCATTCATTAACGTCATAAATGTAGTTGGTGCATTTCATAAGCCAAAGAGCATGAATAACCACTCATACAAACCTTGTTTGGTTTTAAGGTAGTCTTCCAAATATCTTCTTCTTTGACTTGAACCTAGTGATATCTTGACTTTAAGTCTAGTGTGGTGAAGTATTTGGCATGTTGAAACTAATCTAGAAAATCACCTATCTAGGGAAAGAGGCATATTTTCTTAAGCGTAATTTTTTTTAATTCCTTGTATTCAATGCACATCTTCCAAGTCTCGTCCTTCTATGGCACAATGATGATGAGTGAACGACATGGTGAGGTACTTGGTCGAATGACACACTATTCCAATAACCACTACAACTGCCTATTAACCTAACTTTATTCTATAAAGGATTTCCTATATAGCCTAATGTTTGGGAAAGGGATTCTAGCAATAGTTGTATCTCATGCTTCACTTCCTTCTTGGGAAATAGCCCTTTGGGCTCTTAGAACACACCCCTATATACATGTATAAAATATTCCATTTGTTGTTTATATTCCTTATTACACCCCTCTAAGGATGACTTTGCTCTCACTAAATTTTTTGCATATTGATTTTCTCTTAAAATTAGTAAAACATTCTTCATGCCAGAAATGATAGGTTTCTTAGGTTGGTTGGAACTTACCAGCAAAATTTTGGACTTTCCCTTGTGAGCGTTGACGGTGAAGGATTTTTCGTCCTTGATGAGGTGGTATTGGTTGAATATCCACATGAATATTGGATCCCACATGTAAATATAGGGAATTCCAAACACCACTCCACATACACCAAAGGGAACTACATATATTTCTACTTCATAAAAATAAAACAACGCTAATAGAAAATCTGATTTTGCATTATTTGGTTACCTTTATTTTCTATATTCTTATTTACCCATCGCAATGAATATGGGCTTGGATTATCATGAACTTCCAATCCCAATTTTTTTACCAACTTTGTTACAATGAGATTCGTTTGTGATCCTAAGTTGGACAGAGCCATTTTTTATCTTCTTGAGTTGTATCTTTATATGGAAGAATCTGCTAATTTCCATCTCTTCTTATTGCTAAAGGATACTTAAATTCTCCCCCTTATACACTAATTTACATACAATCTTCTCATCCACTCCTATACACTTTGCCCCTATCTCTGCCTGAAGTAATGCCATTGGATCCACTAGTCTTCTAGATACCCGACAGGGTTAAATTGTGACTTTATGAGGATTTTCAACCCCCCCCCCCACTTAGTCACTAGATCATCTCCCTCTAACTTCAAGTTCTTTGGGTGGATTTCCCACCATGTGAGGGAATGGACCTCTAATTTAAATCGAGAAAATAAAATATTTTATTCCTCCTTTGTACAATGAACGTTAAAATAGACTTCTAGTTGTTGCAACTAGCGATTTAACTTGAGAGCATCAATCTCACCTTGATATGGCTTGATGTCGACCATCCCTTCCATGTTGGACACCTATTCTACTAAGGGTTATGGTGTGGAAGTTGAACTATCATTGGAGTCCAAGAGACCTTGGAAGATGAATCCAACGGTCATGTAAAATGTATAAATGTATATCATTGTGAATAAATGAAATTAATGCTTATTCTTTCATATCTTGTTTCCATTTTCGTGTGTGTTTAACATGGTATCGGAGTTGGCGACCTCTTTTCTTGCTCAAGTGTGAGCCACTTTTTTTTCGGCCTTTGTAAACATGTGCTCTCCTCCTTGATGGTTCTATGCCTTCCTAAGAGTTTGTAAGAGGAAATGTTGGTCATTTTTCAACTATGCCTATCATCCTTTGGTCCTACCTCACCTTAGCGCTTTTTGTGTCATTCTTTGTCATTTTCTTGCACCTCTATTGCTCAAATTTGTGACTAAACCCTCTGTCAACCATATTTGAGTTGGGCTTTCTGCCTATAGTCAAATAATAAATAAATAAATAAAGACATCCTCAGTTTTCCATCTACCTGTCTAGCTCAGTCACTTCAATCAGTCGTTTCTTTGTTGGGTATTATTTGGAAATGCTCATATTGCATGGCCATCTTGTTTGTGGTTGATGTTTTTCTTGGTGGACAACATTCATTGTGTCATTCATAAAAAAAATTGTAAATCAAGTATGCCTTCTTGCCCGTTCAAATCAAGTCACGCTTGCATGCTCACCTTATTTTATCTTCATCGCACCGAACATTTGCCATGAGTATACAATAGAATAAGTTTCTTTCACTATTGTTAAAATAGATTGTTCCCATTCATCGTGGATATGGGTAAGTTGTGGATGGCATATGGCAAAATGATCAACTTGGAACTATTATGCAACCTTCTAGAACAAAGGTAATTGGTATTGTTGATATGGCTTAGTTTTTTTCGGTCTCTTTCTTCATTAGAGCTTCAAGGTTGTCTGTGGAAGGGGTATAAGATCATATTATGGTAAAGATTTTTTAAGTCATTACAATCTCTTGTGTGCTAACTAAAAATCGGTATGTGCTGGTATATTTATTTATCTGCATTCATTGGAATGAATTCATGAGGAATGTTGGTCAAGTTTGAATACAAAGTGTATGGAACATCCTGGTCATTGTATCCATTATAGTTCATATTTTGAATGCTCTTTGTGTTGGTCATTCTTGGGGATGCCTTGAAATAATGAGTTGAAACTCTTGCATGGTTATTTATGAGGTCGTTGTTTGAAGACCATGACTTAGTTGTTGTGCTCTCCATAAAGTGCATATGATATATTGTAAACCATGTTGGCTCATATATATTGTTTTATATATATGTGTCGATTCATACATGGTTTAAAATGTGAGTTGATTCAACATTCAGCTTATATTTATGTGTTGCATTGGTTTATATTGAAAATGGTATGGTGCATTCCTTTATATGTTATGTCTTGATGAATGGAGCATTTTAATCATTTAATGGGCAATAACTACTGTGTGGGAATATCCTCCACTACGCATTGGTTACTTTCTCGTGCATTTAATACTGAGATGTATAGGCTAATATATATGCATGTTGGTTGTTCTATTTAATATACATTGAATTGTTGTGTGTTGAATCGGCTTTATATTGTGATTGATAATTTATTTGGTTCATGCTCTTTATCTAAGTCAAAACCAAAAGAAATGAGCTAAGGCAGTCTTGATATGTACGTTAACTACTTACAACTTTAGCATTCATGCATTGATCTATTCTCTACACAGTTTCCTGATGGTATGTTGGTATGTGTTGGTGCATTATTCAAGAGGGTCATTCCACTATTAAAACTGATCCATTTATTCTTTAATAAATTTATCATTGTTATCACCAAAAAATGATCACCTAGCCATTTTTAACTAGGTGGATCTAAATACACCATGTGGATTTAATTTTACCATAGTAAAATCATTTTCACTGTGGAAAATAGTTTAGTAAACCACTTTTATTAAATTATTTTCTGATTTAAATCAAAAAACCCCATGAGAGTAATTAGATAAATCATTATTTATTTAACTTTCTCTAGGAATTATTATTAAAACATTGTTTAATATTTATTCCTTGTCACATTTTACTAAATCCCTTAGGAATATTTAAATAAATCATTATTTATTTGAATTTCCTTATTTTTGCTATTAGAATAATTATTAAATCACTATTAAATAGTTATTTTGATTTCATGCCTTTCTTGTTTCTCACAAAATAGTTAATAAATTACTTTATTTGTTAAATATCTCTAAATAAAGGAATTTAACCATTTTAAATTCCTTTTCCCTCTCCAATAAATATAATAAAGTATTGCAAGTAGTTAGATCTGAATTTGGTCAAGAATATTTTATTATTCTCCATTTTCGAGATTAATTCCATACTTTGCTATTTAAAGGAGGGTTTTTCATCCATTCTTCACCATGATCATTATCATCATCAACATTATCATCATTTTCTTGAACTCCCATTTGAGTTCTTCACTTTGTTTTGGTTTTTCACACAACTGAGAGAGGCAATTCTATTTTGAAATATCAAGGATATTAAATGACCCAACCCACAGAGGGGGACTTACAGACCAATCTGTAGATCTCCTTCTGTAGGTGTTATCAATAAATATTTATTCATTTAAAACTATCTTTCCAATTGGGTTATTATTCTCGATACATTATTTTACTGCTATTTGTTTTAGATCTTTTTTTTATTTTACTGCAAATTTTCCATTTTTATTGTAGATCTAGAATGACAGCATCCATCAAATTGTTGGTAGGGTCACTTGTCACCTAGTGACTTAAGTGAGGATTTTTGGTACACCTTCCAGGAATTTTCACACTAAAAAATGGTGACTCCACTGGTCTATTAACCACGTTCTTAGGTGATTGGAGTTTCAAAAATTTTAGGGTTTCTTCAGCTATTTTTCATATCTCTCAATTTTTATTTCCATTTTTAAACCCTATTTTTTTCAAAATTTCAGATTCTGACGGGTTTTTGGTCTTTTCTGCAGGTCACAGGTACCATTCGAGTAGGAGACGACAACATTTGTCTGAGATCTTCCAACCAAGACTCATGAGGACAGAGCACATTTTTTTCCCCTTTAGTGCGCTCCAGAGCACACTTTTTGGCCCAGGAACTGTGCTCTCACTAATAATAGGTCAAAACTTGGGCTCTACAACTTTTCTGAAATATTTTGAAAAAAAATTACAGTTTTTCCGAAATTGTTGTATGCAGACTAGTTTGAGTATTTCAACTTTGTTAATTAGTCCCCCTTAAGCCTAGATCCACTTGTTTTGTCTCATTGAGGAAGGAAATAGCCCCCTATGGTTTAGAGTACTCCTCCACATTGTTAGGAAGACATTTGTTGAGTGAGGAGTATAGGGTTTTCCACATTTTTAGTCTTTGTTTTTCATATATGATCCATTTTTTTTTAGATCCATTGGATAGGTTTATTTTCCCTTTTATCACTTTAGAGTTTTTGTTTTCCTTTCCCCCTTAGGATCTCCTTGAGCATCCTAGGTCTTAGAGCTTCATACATGTCCTTTACAACAGTTTTCACTTTTGGTTTTTGTTGTTTGTCTACACCATTTTCAGTAGCTTAGGGCCTTTAGATCCCACTCCCTTGACATTAGATATTTTTAGCCTCTTTATGTGTCTTTAAGTAGCATGTTTGCATTATCTTGCTTAGGCTCTTAGTATCCCTTATGTGTGAGGTTTTGTATGCTTGATTGATTGTTTAATTTTCTTTCATTTTAGATTCATTTGAAGTATTTCAATGACATATGGCATCATGAAACATGCTTAATTAACTCATCCACTTAACACATACTTTTCACACACTCACACCTTAAGCGAACAAGAGCTTGGTTAACATGGCCAAGCCAAGACTTTAAACACTACACCTTAATAAATCAACACACATAGATAAGCCCACTTGAGCATCAGGGCCAAACAATCTTTGTAGTGTAGGTGTAGGGTCGGTGGGATAGGCTTCCAATAACACCCATCAGTCACTTTTCATTTAGACATAGAATTTTTCATATTAGGGAGCTTAAAATCCTTCACCATCCCATGGTCAAAGCCAGAGTGCGTCAAAAACCCGATTCAGAGGGGGTTAGGTCAGGTCATCATGTGATCAATTCTCCTCAAGGATACCCAACCCGTGGCAGGAAATTTCGTGTGGTGGTTGACTACCAAGAAGCACAAGACTCGACCACCCCCATGGGATGAAGGTAATCATAGTGACCAATCTTAGGAAAACACCTTATAGGATTGGTTGTAGGAAGCAGTTGGTCCTCTACCCCACCTTTCTCTGGACAGATCTGCTTGTAGGGATGAGATTCCTCAAGTAAGAAGTTATTTGGAAGGCCATCTGAAACAATAGACTTAGGATTGTTTGAGGATTCAAATCACCGGTATTTTTTGTTTAATAGGACGTGTTTTCTTGCATTAGAGTAACATCCTTAAAATAGTTAGTTTACACTTGGCACCACTACACTAGGTGTTTTCTTGTTGTTTTTCGCTCTTTTCTTCCTATCATTATCACTTAGTCTAGACATATTAATGCCTCCAAGGCATTTTTCATGTTGAATTCAAGGGCTTCACCCTTACTTCCTACTAGGCCATATCACTCCTCCCCGTCGGGTGTGAGTTCATCCTCACATTCCTCCATCGAGTCATCATTCTAATTATGATTATGATTATGTTGGTTCATCCCATTCATCCTTCTATTCCACATCCCCTCATCCTCATATCGTCATCATGTTAGGCACCAATGCAGGTGCAGGAACCCATGACGGTAACCCAGGTGCCGACTAGGGTACCCCCACTACCAGAACCTCAATCAATATGGTAACTCCAACTCTTATACTTCCTTTTGTCACTGGTCTAATCTCCCAGATTTTAACCAGCTTATCAATGATACCCTTCTCCATGATCCCACATGGCTAGCAATGCCTACAAAACTCCCTTCAAACATCCTGAATTTTTAGGGTAATCCTGGAGAATACCCAACCAATCATGTTTGTTCATTTCATATGTGGTGTTTTTCCAATTCTATTACCGACGACTCCATTCATCTTCAGTTGTTCCAATGCACGCTCATTGGAGCTACTGCGAAGTGGTATGTAGACCAGCTTAGGGCAACCCATTCCACTTTAGCGACTCTTGCCACATCCTTTCTTTCATATTTCTAGTTACCTCTCCGTTATGATGTTGGTACTAAACCTTTTACTTCATTTCATCAAACTTTTATCGCTCACCTTTCCGATATGTTCAGGAATGGCATAGAAGGAGGAGTGTTTCTCGAGCTCGTGACTTCAAACACCGAGTCTATATGGATTGGTTTCTTAGATAATTGTTGGCCCCCATTACGAAAGATGTCACTTCTCACTTTCCTCAATCTGAGGAAGAAGCTCTCCAGATAGCTCTCAAATTTGACTTGATTTACACCCAGTCATGCTACGTTTACATTGTCATCCCTGATCTGTCTCGGCCTAGTATTGCTAATGTGTTAGGGGAATCTCATGCCATTGATGGAATTGTTGGGACCCTTTCACACCCCCAACCATATGTTCCTCCTCAGATTATTTATGGTCAACTTTGGGGGGGACCATTCCCATGTACAACTATCCCTCCCCCAATCCTTATCAATGAACTTCTTATCTAGGTCCCAACACACCATATGCATATCCCCGTCTGCATCAATCGATGCTAGGGCTAGGTATTGCACTGCCTGCTTATACCAATGTTTCCCCATCTCCATATTATCCATATGCATAGCCTAGTGCTCTAGCTCCTTCGGCACCAGCACCCTAGCCCCCCATGCCTACTCCTCCTCTATCATAGTAATAACCTACTCCACAAGGACTAGTGTACGCTCAGTAAAGTGGCCCCAATCCCTAGAATACCAAGAAAAGGAACAAGGGGAAGGGTAATAGGAACCAATACCATCAAGGTAATTAAGGAAACCAAGGTGCTCCACCCAATTTCCCTCAGGGTCCTCTACCTAACCCCGCAACCCAGCAATAGGACAGTCAGCCCAAGCAAAACAAGGGTCTTCGTATGAAAAAACCTTATGATTTTTGTGGATTCTATGTCATTATACTCATGATTTCCCTCTATTACCTCAAATGTGCCAAGCATGGTTTAAGGATTCTGGACACCACATATCTCCACAATGGTATGATATTGTCCACTTTGGGCCTAAGCCCTCATGGATTTGCTTTTGGACTTACCCCAAAAGGCCTCATACCAATGGAGATATTTGTCCATCCTTATATACCCATGAT
>APFE031573267.1:0-27535 GCA_000404065.3 Pinus taeda
TTGTAGTATGACCTCATCCAGCAAAGCCAAGAAGGGAAAAAAGACTAGCTCCTCCATTTAGTGTTATGGCATGCCTAGTGGGATGCAAAATTGACACTGATGAGACACCTAATTATGCATATGCAAAGAGCAATTGATCACTGATGGAGGGCTTAAGACCGACACTAACATGTCATAAAGGAGGAAGAAGACAAGCATACTCCAAATTCTGTTTTGGAAAAAGATGAGATAGATAGATCTCATATACAGTTGGAGAAATATGTCAAGAAACCAAGTGAAGAGCTTGAGGAGATTGAAGAAGAGACTACAAAATAATTTATGAATCATATGAATGATTTAGAACAACAAGGAGATATGATGGTTGAACCATCAAGTGAAACCATAGGGTCTTATTTTTTTTAAACGAATAGTTTGTATATGATGGCAGATATTGCAGGAGAAAAGCAGCCATTTGAAGATATCTTCAAAGGAGATGAAGATCTAGAAATAAAAGGTGACAAAGAAACTTTTCAGAAGAGGAGAAATTTGACTACATAGAGAAGAAAAGGTCTATGGATGAGTCTATAGAAGTTGTCATGGAGATGAGGAATCAGGATCTTATTCTAATGAAGAATGAAGGAATACTATCTCAGAAAGGTAATCAAATGAGTTTGATTAATTTTATTGATGAAAACCAGTGCAGGAGAATGTTAATGAAGATGATGGGACAAGGATAACTCTGGGAGAAGAGTTACAGAGGGACAGCAAGGCAAAATGTATTGAAGAAGAAGAAACTCTATTAGCTGAAAACATAGTAAAAGATCATCAATTCACCATGATGATGGGCACAATGGAAATAGCCATGAAATTTGTTGAGACAATCAGTAAAGAATAAGAACATCTACTGAAAGATGTTAAGGAAGAGGAAGTCTATGGGAAAGACTTAGCAAATGGGGAAATAACACTAACAAAAGAATGTTTTGCAGAGGATGAGCAATCTTTAGAAGCTATCAAAAGTATAGGGAAGTATCTTTTAGAAGATAAAAACTCTAAAATAAAGGAGGATGAATAATGTCTCTTAAATGAGAGAAACAGAGATTTATTGTAGCAGAAGGAACTTAACAATGCATGGATGTGTGAAGATGTGACGACACAGGAACAAGTTCTTGTGGAAGAAGGAGATGAAGTTCAGTCTGAAGAGCTAATAAGTGAAGCAATAGTTGAGACAGTTGAACCTTATGATTCCCAAACTAATAATATGTGTGTAAATGCAGGAAACATAAGTGATGATGAAATACTGGCAAAGTGTCACAGAGAAATTGCATTGCTGGAATATTTACTAGAGAATACAGAGTATGACAATATGATTTCAGAAAAAGGAGTTCACTACAGTGGACAAGAGCGGGAAGGCATCATTAAGATAGATGGTGTGGAAGAGAGACTAATGGACAGCTCATAAATTCTTTTGAGAGTTCAAATCAGCATACTGATGTGCTAACAGAGGAGAAAGAAACAGTGCAGCAAACTGAATTGTTGCCAAAGGAAAACAAGGCATAACATCCTTGTGTTTTTAATTTTAACAAGTGTTTTGTGAATGCAGGTTTTGTTGCAATTGATGGAGGATATTTGGCACAAGTGAACAACCAAATAAAAGTGAAAGAAGAGAAATCTATGCAAGAACTCAATCCATGGAATAGAGAAGTTAATTTGCTGGAGAAAGTGCTTAGCAGTCATGATTCAATCATGAAAGAGGGTAAGGATGATAGGGAGGCAGCCAGCGTAGGAGTCACATTGAGCATTGAAGAAAGAGCAAGAAAACCAAAAGTTGAAGCAAACAAAGCAAAAGTCAGTATAAGAGACAACATAAAACCAATCAAAGTAGAAGTTAGCAAAGCAACCAAGGCAAAGGTTGAACCAAGCAAAGCAAGAGTCAGCATAGAAGTCACAGAAAGCAAGGCAAAGGTTGAAGCAAGTGCAAAATAAGAAGAAAAAGTAAACTAGAAACTACAAAGAGAAAGTAACCAGCAACAGTTTAAAGAATTAGTGGATAGCAACAACCTGAAACAAAAAGAAGGAGGTAGAAAAATGAAGCAGAATATGAACCAGTCTAAAGATGCACTGGAAACAAAGATTGAAGAAATGTGGGAGTTGATGATGAAGCAGTCCAAATGGAGGGAAATGATAACGACAGGAAGAAAGATCAAGCAGAACTTGAATCTAATTGATAAGAAGAAGAAGATGGAGCAAAAGACAATAGATGTATAGCAGTAACAAGGGAACAAAGCATGTGGACAGTTACAGAACAAAGTGTGGGATCCAGGAAGACCAAGACCAGAAGACACATGATCAGAAGATCATGAATATTTTCTACTTTGGGAGTCTGATGCAGGAGCATCTGACACTCTTAATTGAATGAAGAATCCAAAGTAGAGCAAAGAGAGGATGTGGACCAACGAGCTGAATAAGGGGACTTTTATGTTTTAAAACAGAGAAAAAGATGGAATGGATAAGTCTCTTGAAGACTTATTAATTATAATCTCCCACATATGTATTCTGTAGCGAGCTTTAGGGCTTTAGTTGAGTGATTCAAGGAAAGGATTGATCGAATCCCTTCAGTGATCTGATCCAATGTATTCTTATAAATAGTGAACTTGCATGTTCAATTAAAAAATAGAGGGACAGATAGAATATATGTAAGCCTACGGGCAGAGTCAAAAGGGAGAGGCCGCAACATTAAAGAACTGGCCTCTGCAAGACTCAGAGTCTCAGATACGTAATTCGTTGTTTATATTGATATAGGGAGATGTTATTTCCTAACTATGTCTGTATGTTGAAGAAGTATTTCATGTATGAATTACTTGTGAATTTGTAGGATCTGCAACAGGTTGCAAGCAGAATTCTGAAGAACGCAAAGGAACGGAGTGATTCAGAGGAATCACATTGGATTTTGAATCCAAGTGAAGAAGCAGAATAAGCTCTAGAGAGAAATTGTGAAGTGAGAATTGCAGAGGAGTTTATCCTAGAGGAAGTTGAACAGTGGAAGGCGGAGTTCTGAAGAACTATGCAAGAGAGGAACGATTCAGAGAAACCGTAATGGAACCTTGAGTCCATCTGAAGGATCTAAGAGGACATTAATCAAAGAGCATCTGTAGTTAAGCTCAGATCAGAGTGGTGCAATGGAATCAGTGAAGGTTGAAGAACCCTTGAAGAAACTGGAAACTATCACAATCACTGAAAATGGCGTAAAAATTAAGTTAAACAGAAGAATGGATAATTGAAGTACCAGTGCACATCAGCCATTAGATTACATGGATCAACGGTTCAGATGATGTCATGAGGAGGAAGGCGAAACATCGCATCGGTGGAACCCTTTTTAAGTATCAAAATAGGTCATTAGATTATAGCGATAGCGACTAGCGATTAAACATGGACCATCGGATCAAGATTCAGATCGATGGTCCAGATCTAATCGTTTATCGCATATCAGAGAAGCCAAAGATCTAAGCAACAGTGGAATAGTTAAGGGCCGATACATTGATAGTGATTAAGAGCTTATCGGAAATCAGAGATATTAGGTGATCGGAGGTCAGGCCTTAATATAGTGCGACACGGTGGGGCGATTGAAGGTATGGACCCAATGAAATTTATAAGTGTTGGCGGATAAGTTTTGAAGTCTGCCTTATATGGTTCGAGTGGAAAGTTAGTGTAATTCCTTTGTATTGTGTTAAAGAGTTGCGCCAAGTGTTTTAAGGCTTAAACAGTGTTTTAACGATTCTGATAGTCATATGTCGAAGTCGGAGGGGTGATGCAACCATATATGTGGTGTGGCCGCGATAGAAGTGAATGCCGATTGCGATGAGGTTTAACCTCGGGGACTGTGCAAAGTCCATAAAAAAGCGGAGAAAGGTATGTTTGCGCAATATTTCCTTTGTAAAATATTTCTAAAGGGAAAATAGTGCCAGTAAGGATTTTGTGTATTAATATATATGTAACCAAGGCTATCAGAGGGTGGTTATATATATGTGTGTGTGTGTGTGGTTAACAGGTTAAATAAAGATGCTAAAGGGTTTTTATCCCAATAGGAGATTTGGTGGGGTGATTGGTTTCTGATATAAAGGAACCAAGATAAAAGGGCCTTAACCATTTGACATTTATAATATTAAAGAATTGACTCCATTTATGCATATTCTTGCATAATGTGGGTATGTGTGCAGGTTTTACCCTGCACCAAGGTGGTTTAAGGATGACCACCAACACTGGAATGCTTAATGCAGTTCCTCAGAACTCTTCCAAATCTGGCATGAAGTTGATGTCTTCTACTGGAGGAAGTGCTCCTCGTGTTTTGAAGATGGAAACCTTTAACCTTGAAAGGGAGGTCTCACCCTGCATAAAAAGGGAGAACCTCAACCTGAAAAGGAAGGTCTCAACCTGTGATGGTTTAAGGATGACCACCAACTCTATAATGCTTAATGCAATTCTTGGAACTCTTCCAAAACTGGCAAGAAGCTAAATTATTTTGTTAGAGGAGGTTTCCCTAGTTATTTGAAGAGATGTCTCAACCCCGCATAGATGGTTTAAGATTGATCATCAGCTGAAGTCATGCTCAGGGGCATGTTTGTCTCTAGCTACAACTCTTAATCTGGTATGGCAGGTTGTGGCTCAAGCTCGCTTGATGTGGCTTTGAAGCTTGTAGATGATCATCACTTCCCCCCTGTTAGATACAAGGTGAGATGATGGAGAAAACTCAACTAAAATATTGTTCAATATCTAGAAAATGTTCTGACATATGACTGAAATATATTCTTGGTTGTTGATGCCCATTGCCAAGAAGAGATCCATCCAAGATGAATCTTTGTTCTTGTAGGAGGCTTTTTTTTTAAGCATCTATGTGAAGAAAGAGTGGTTTTATGACAATGCTTACATGGACGAAGATCAAAATAGTGATCTTTCATATGGTCAACTCTTTCACAATGTTGGCATTTCATAATTTGTTGTTGTTGTTGTGGAAGAGGAGTAGAATCTGAAACCAATGAAGGTGAACTGTCATGAAAAAATCTAGTACTTTGAAATTGGATGGGCTTTGAGTAATTTGGAATATGAAAGGAAACATCCTTATCATATCCAAGACATGTTCTGTGCTTATTATCGACAAGCTCTTCCCAAGGTTTCATTATGGGCTTGGGAATTTCATGCTGAATTTATGCTTCTTTCTACAACTTTTCTCCTTCATTGGGCACTAGATCTAAATCAACTTCAACATTATTGACTTGTTGTTGATGGGAGTTCGTCTCAATGTTATGAACAAAAACAAGTTCAGAAAGACAACTCTTCTATTTTAATTCCCTTTTCTGAAGTTGAGATTCAAGCTCCAAAAATTCTACCTTCTCTTGTGCATTATGCAAACAAGTATGAATGTCAAAGAGAGTGTCTTTGTTGATGTGCACCATCCCATCAACATTGGAATGTATTAGAGTGGTTAACAGCTCTAATATATCATCAATTTTGGCCACCTTAGATTAATTTTGTGGATTCAAATGTACTCTCAAAACCAAATAAAAGGGTGCTCACTTTGCCAAATGTTACAAAGGCCAAAAGAAAAATTAGAGTATCAACAAAACTTGCAAAAGGGCTAGTACTAACACCAAATGTAACTATAGTACCAAACTTGGATAATAGTGCATTGGTGCCCTTCACAAATAGTGTATTACAACATATTTTACGGATTCCAAAAGATTATTGAAGCATAACAAGAAGCAATTTAAGTATTCCTTCAACACTATAAATCTTTCTTGCCCAAAATTTGCAAGGAGACAGTAAACTAGACAATGCAGATTGGTTCCTGTTGAAGACTTTTATATCTCAACACCTTCTACAAACAAATATAAAATAATGCCAAAAGACCAATATTTGTTCCCACTGGAATGTCTTTTTATTCGCTAACTTCACTCTTTGAATGGCATAAATTTGTTCAAACTCAGAGCCGCTCCTACAACTGTGACTCTTCTACTGACACAAATTTGTCTTCAATGCACATATAAAATTTATTGAAACCAATTCACATATTTAATTCCAATGTATAAGTAGCGCAAATATAGTCATATAATCTCAATTGATCCAATGTATGCCATCATATGAATCAACAACATATATGTAATTCAAGGCATATATGTTCACTGCATTCAATTTAATATATATCGTTGAGAACACATATAACCAATTCAATGCTTTGCATTGACTAGTGACAACAAACAACGCACAAAGAAGTAAAGGGCACACTAATGCCAATGCTCATACCCTGCACCACTTTGAAGTAGGCATACATTTTTCAACAAAGCTCACACATAGTGGCTTACACATCTCGCAAAACAGTAGGCCCATGGAAGTTAATCGTTTAATATAGTGAAATATATTTACGACTCTAAAGTGAAATATGATGAAGTATGTCAATCTCACATGTTTGACAATGTAGTGAAGTATATTCCCAATGTGGCATTCTTTTGACAAAATACATCCCAAAGAAACCCAATCAATTGGATATGAGCATAAGGCATCCAAATTTCCAAAGTAGAAAACTAGCCATTCGCTAGATTTGTCGGAGGTGAAACCCAAAACTGTGTATCTAAACAACTCCAAATTCCAAGCGATGATTTAAGGAACTTTCAATGCAACATGTATAAAATCGATTCAAATCAAGTTCCAAATGAGTATGGTATCAGTCATTCGATGTTGTATTCACACCACAAACTAATACACCATACATTGTTATTCATAGAGCTTCAACACAAGACTCAACTTCATACATTTTTTAAGACTACTGCTACAATGCCGGGTTTCAAGGCGTAGTTCAAGACACAAATAATCTTAACGGACCTGAGATACGACCATACACAGCTTCAACGCATTTACTATGCAACCTAAAACCTTGTAATGAAAGCAATGGAGCTATAAACATATTTGAAGAAACAAATAAAAGGTCAGGACACAGTTAAACTCGCACAGAAAATACCAATTTCACACAATGGAGCACTTTTACCAGTTACTTGTGTTTCTGCTTATCAAAAAGTGCTTTAGAAGGAGCTCACTCGCATTCCACTCACCTAATGCACCTAGATAACTCACAGTCCATTCAAACATGCGTAAAGAGGAGAAGAAATATTAGTCTGCCAATGCGTTACAAAATTTCAGGGGATTAAACGCAAACAACAGAGTTCTGTAAGTAGAATTGGTGAGTAGAGGAAACGCTTTTGACAAGGAGAAGAAATGTCAAAACTAACATGTAAAAAGGCCACAAAATGAAACAAGTGGCTGAAATATGAGCAGGGCCAGAGATCGTCCACTCTAATACCATGTTAAATACATACATGGTAGAGGAAGAATATGTATGATAAACATTGAGTTTCCTCTATTGTTCATAATTATACATATATATAGTACATTGGTGTGACCCTTGGATTCATATTCCAAGTGGTCTCTTGGACTCCGGTGGCTTTTCACATTCCACACCAACCCATAGAGATTAGGTGTCCAACAAAAACCGTAACCAGAAGATGGAAACAATAGAGAGGTGTTATTACAATGTGACACTGACTACAATGTTTTTTCCTTAAGGTAAATGGAGCAATAGTTTGGACGTATGAGACAGACTGCAAATATGTGTAATTGATCAACGGGTATGATGTCTTTGATATCCATGGTAAATACGTTGGTGATGAGAGTAGAGAGACCCTAGGCATCCACTTGTGTCGTATTAAGAGATCTTGAATATCGAGTTTTTCCCCATTTTTCCATTTTGGTTTTGAAACTCGATGTACAAGTTGAATATATCAATCTCAACGATTCAGGGTTGTGCTATATCCATAACTCAAATTTTCACCTTGACTTGAAAGGTGTGCAACTGATACTCAAAGCCAAAAAAAATATTTATCGCTAGAGTTTATGACCAAGACTTTAAGTCACTAATTGGAATTTGTTGAAGTTCTCATTGCATCAAGCATTCTACCAAGGGATCTATGGCCAAACCCGCTACCACTGTTGGTGTTATTTAAATATTCTTTGCATTCAGTTCTTTTAATACTATGACCATCAGTTCCTAAGTGCATTGGTAGAATGTTCATGATAATTAATTAAGGTATATATACTACTTATATGGCGTTGATGGCATTGTTCTTATATCTACAAAATCGTGTAATGTGAACTATGTTGAAGTTCGTCCATGGTATTCTCTATAAGGTTCGTTGGCTCTTTATATATTGAATATTGATATCATTGATGAGTGTTGTAGATTGAGGGTCATTCACATATATGGTCCATGATATATGGTTGAAGATGAATTAAATTATATGGGTGAAATTTATAGAACTATCTTTATGAATAAACAGAGTTGTTGTTAGTGTATTCTTTGAACTTTATATAAAAGTAGTATTTTGTGGAGGAGAGAAGGCATTTGTATTCGTTGTAATATTGGTGCATTTGTTGTGAAATGGATCTAATTGGTTAAGTATTAGAGTTCCTCAATACTCTGATACACTCAGCTACTGACAACACAATCCAAATCAGCAAAGACTCTCTCTCTAAAATTCGAACTTGTCTACAATATGCACAATAAAACATTGAATTTTTGCATCTTAAGTCTTAACTACAACAACATGAGTTACAAGGTCGACATCATTATGAACTGATTTTTGTTCAAAGCAGTCCTTTCTTTGACTTTGAGATAGACTCCCATCAACAACCAAAAAGTAATCAAATCAATGAGAATGAGGTTGATTCAGATGCAGTGCCCATCTCAGGAGTAGATTTGCATGCACATGTCATTAGGGGAATTTTGAGGTCTAAAATGGGTCTCCTAAGAAAAATGTACAATCAAAATAAACTTTATAAGAACCAATAAGATTCAAGATGATGATGTCAACCATGGGGGATGATTCACCATTTTTGGAGTAAAAAATTAAAAAGTTTAAGAAATAATAAAATAATAAAACTAGTTTTTCAACTCATGTTTTCAACATATCTCTCATAGGTTTTAATCAAATTTCAAGTGGGAATGCTCATTGGATGAAAAATCTTATTCCTCATGCAAGGAGCACCCATGTTGCATACTTTGGATGGACCTTGCTACATGAAAAATGAGAAATGCATGAAAAAGCATGACTACAATCACGTTTTTCATGTATTTTTCATTTTTCATAGAGCAGGATTCATCAAAAGTATGCAATATGGGTACTCCTTGGATGAGGAATAAAATTTTGCATTCAACGGGTGTTGTTTCTCAAAATTTGAGTAAACCCATGGGGAGATAAGTTGAAAACGAGAGTTGAAAAAATAATATTTTTTTTCCCTCTACTATTTGATAATGTAATCTAATATTATTTGATTATTTCCACTATTATTTTATGATTTCCTTAGGAATACCATTTAGACTTCAAAACTCCCCTAATGTGAAGTTCAGACTACAGTTCACAAGCCCATTATCAAACAATAAAAACAGAAGAGATTGTCAACAATAAAAACAGAATAGGTCTTGGATATGATAACATGTCATCTTATCATACTCCAGACTAATCAAAGCCCATCAAATTTTAGAGTGTTATATTTCTTCAGGATGGTTTTTCACCTAGTTTTTCTCCTCCTCCACATTCACAACAGATTTTCAAACGCCAACATTGTGACCAAATTGGCCATGTGAAAGATCATTGTTTTGATCTTCATCCATGTGAGCATTGTGGTAAGCACAATCATCATTCAGAAAAATGCTTCAAAAACAAGCCTCCTTGCAAGAATGAAGATTCACCTAGAATGGATCACTTCTTGGAAATGGGCTTCAACAACAAAGAAGATATATAAATAATACCACTGATTTTTTTGTGAATATTGAAAAGTATTGCAGTTGATATTTCTTCATCTTTTCACCTTGTATCTGATAGGAGGTAATTGATGGTCATCTACAAGTTTCAAATATAAATCAAGCTATCCTAAGCCACAACCTGAACCTGCTTCCTAAGCCTATATTGAGAGACAACCATACCCAAATTTAGAGTTGTAGTCAGAGACACAAAAGCCCCTAAGCATGCCTTTGGTTGGTGGCCTTCCTTAAAACACCTCAAGTTGTAGACCTCCCTTTTCCAAGTTGAAGGTATCCCTCTCCAAAACATTAAGGAGACCTTCCTCTAGAAAAAGACTTCAATTTCTTGCCATATTTTCAAGAGTTCTGAGAACTGCACTAAGCGTTCCATATTTGGTGGTCAGCCTTAAACAACCAAAGGTTATAGACAGACATCCCTTTTCCAGGTTGAAGGTATCCCTCTCAAAGCATTAGGGACACTTCCTCTAGCAAAAGACTTCATCTTCTAGCCATATTTGGAAGAGTTATGGGAATTTCACTAAACATTCCATTGTTGGTGTTCATCCTTAAACCAAAGTCGATTGAGACCTCGATTTCTCCCACCTTATGCCATCATATCAGAGAGAAAATTCAACTTATTTCTATCATGCATTGTTTTATTTGTGTATTATAGCTCTCTTCTTGGACTTGTATATACCCCTTCGGATTAAGGGGGGGAATGTTGGACACCTAATTCGCTAAGGGTTATGGTGTGGAAGTTGAACGGTCAAAAGGATTCTAAGAGACCATGGAATATGAATCCAAGAGTCATAACAATGTATTATAAATATACATCTATGTGAATAGAAATGTCATTCACATTTATACTATATGTTGTCCACATTCCATGTGAGTTTAACATGGTATGAGAGATAGATTGACTCAAAATACCTCTACTAAACTTGGTGTAACTCCTTTCATCATGGCTACTTCTTTGCTATATACCCAACCCCTGAAATTCATCTACAAATTTTCAAAACTTCTGCATATTGTTGTACCAGTCTTCCTTATGCCAGTCTGACCTGACAGTTGCATTATTTCTACACTAGTCATACTTTCACGTTACGAGTATAACCTCCACACTAGTTTGAACTAGTTGTTGCATCATTTGAATTTTGGTTCGACATTCACATTCCTACCAATAATGACCACATTAATTGTTAATCTACTAGCTTTGCCATCACTCGGGCCTCTCACTCTAACATTCCTTAGCCCTAACGCTTCTATCTTGAAAAGTAGCAGCCATACCAGTACAAAACCACGTTGGCATGATTAGGAAACCTAACTACAGTATAATTTGCTTAGGATTTGTAGCCATTTTTTTCTGTTCTTGATAGAATATTTTATGGAAAACCTCCAATTTTGTATAAGTCACATCCTAGATGATACTTGAATATTCTAAGCAATAATAAGCGAAGCAACACTTGTTATTCCCAATGTTTGTCTCTCTTGAGCCAACCATAGGAGTAGTATGTACAATAGTGCTCGTCTTAGCCCGGACACAGTCGACTTGTTGTAAAGAGAGAACAACAGAGAGATACAACTACTCTGCTGCAGTGTCATGAATGGAGAATGGGTTGAATATTCACGTAGTCCAATCAAATTCCAATGCTCCATTTAACTAATTAAATTAATATTATCCATTATTGCTCAAATCGTGATTGTGTAAGTATTGAAACAAAGAATGTGAAGGAGACCTTGAGATAGAAAACTAATTGAACAATGAAACTAGTGGTCAGATCATAGAGATGGCATATACTTTTTGGAGGATACATGGATTCTATTCATAACTAGATACATATGAGGAGTGCAGTATTTTATGGAGGAGAGGAGACATTTCTATTCGTAGTAATATTGGTGCATTTTTTGTGAAATGGCTCTAATTTGTTAAGTATTAGAGTTCCTCAATACTCTGATAAACTCAACTAAGGAAAACACAATCTAAATCAATGAAACAGCAAAGACTCTCTCTCTGAAATTCGAACCTGCCTATAATATGCACAAGAAAACATTGAATTTTTGCAGCTTGAGTCTCAACTACATCAATATGAGGTACAGGGTAGACATAATTCTGAACTGATTTTTGTTCAAAATAATCCTTTGTTTGACTTTGAGACGGACTCCCATAAAAACCAAAAATTAGTCAAATCAATGAGAATCAGGTTGATTCAGATGCAATCCCCATCTCAAGAGCATATTTTCATGCAGATGTAGAAGTTCAGACTACACTTCCCAAACCCATTATCAGACCTTGGGAAGATATTGGCAACAAAAAAACAAACAAGTCTTGGATATGATAAGGTGGCATCCTGCCATGCTCTAGACTACTCAAAGCCCATCAAATTAAAGAGTGTTGGATTTCTTTAGGACGATTCTTCACATGTTTTTTCTCCTCCTCCACATTCACATCAGATTGCCAACTACCAACATTTCGACTGAGTTGGCCATGTGAAATATCATTGTTTTAATATTCATCCATGTGAACATTGTGGTCAACACAATCATCATTTAGACAAATGCTTCAAAAACAAGCCTCCTGCAAGAATGAAGATTTACCTTGGATGGATCACTTCTTGGAAATGGGCTTCAACAACCAAGAAGATATTTAAATCACACCACATAATTTGTTCTGGAATATTGAAGAGTCTTGCAGTTGAGATCTCTTCATCTTCTGACCTTTTATTTGATATGGGTGACTTGATGATCATCTACAAGTTTCAAAGATAAATCAAGTGATCCTGAGCCACAACCTAAACATGTTGCTAAGCCTACATCTAGAGACAACCATACCAATAGTTAGAGTCGTATCTAGAGACTCAAAAGCCCCTAAGCATGCCTTTGGTTAGAGGACTTCCTTAAACCATTGTAGGTTGAATACCTACCTTTTCCAGGTTGAAGTTCTCCCTCTCCAAAACATTAAGGAGCACTTCCTCTAGTAGAAGAAATCATCTTCTTGCTATATTTGGAAGAGTTCTGGGAATTTCACTAAGTGTTCCAGAGTTGGTGGTCAGCCTTAAACCACTGCATGTTGTAGACCTCCCTTTTCAGGGTTGAAGGTCTCCATCTTCAAAGCATTAGGGATACTTCCTCTAGGAGAAGATTTCAACTTGCTAGATTTGGAAGAGTTTCGAGAACTGCACTAAGCGTTCGAGTGTTGGTGGTCATCCTTAAGCCACCACCGATTGAGAGCTCGAGTTCTCCCACCTTATGCCATCATCTCATAGAGCACATTCAACTTATTGTTGTAATGTATTGTTGTATTTTTTTTATTATAGCTCTCTTCTTGAACTCATATATACCCCTTTTGATTAAGGGGGGGATTGTTGGACACCTAATCTGCTAAGGGTTATGGTGTGGAAGTTGAATAGTCAAAGGGAGTTTAAGAAACCATGAAATATGAATACAAGAGTCATAACAATGTATTATAAATTTACATCTCTATGAATAGAAATGTAATTCATGTTCATCCTGTATGTTGTCCACATTCCATGTGTGTTTAACATTTTCCATAATAAGATACTCTCTAAGAGAGGTTTGCAAGGACCACGGTTTTTTTCTTTGTGCAGAATGCCGTTTGAAGACATTGGCCACCTCTTTCTCACATGTTCCTTTGTTGTCTCGGTCTGGAAGGAGTTTTGGAATGCTTTCAAAATTTATACAACAATGCATTGTTCTTCTATTGGACAATGCCTAATTCCCAATGGCCTATTGAACAAAATGAATATCAGGCTCTTCCTTTGTACATATTTTGGCGTATCTAGAGGGCTAGGAATGCCAGAATTTTTGACAACATTGGCCTTGATATGCAACTTATTACTTTGAAGATTGTGGCCTTATTTTTGGAAACTGGCCCCTCGAAGCCTAAGCCTCGAAGCCTAAGCCATCTCAGAGAGCTTACATCCATAATGACATAGGGAGGTCTTCCTCAGTGGATTATTTTGATGGGGCCTCTTTGGATGGGGAGTGTTGATGTGGGGTGTAGATTGAGCAGGGATATGGACAATCAAATCATTTCTATTGGTTGGGAGGTGTAGGTACCAATAGCAGGGCTGAGATGTTGACCCTATGGGGCGTGTTACAGTGTGGATTGTGATTATCTATGGAGGAGATTGTAATTGTTGACGATTCCAAATCGATGATCGAATGGGCTCATGGGAGACGTTCCTTCAAGGTGACATCTTTAGATGACTGGATGTAGCAAATTGTTGCTCTGCAACAAGCCTTCAATAACACCTCCTTCATCCACATCTACAGAGAACGGAAATTCATGGTAGATTCTATGTCCAAAAGGGGTAAATTTGTGCTCCCTAGTGAGATTCATTTCCATTTTTTTGAAAATGGCACAAAGCGAGGCTCAGGGGATTTTTCCTTCTAGAGGTTGGGTCATTCTTTCACTACCTCCGGATGTTATTTCATGCTCTTTTTTTTATTTATGTTTCTCCTTTCCGATGTGTTTTTGAAAGACTATATTTGGTTATGGTCAAGTTTCCAAATTTTTTGTTAAAGTTTCATAAGTTCATAGATGCCTTGTTTCCTCTAGGCACTGTGTTTTTATTAGATATTTTTCTTGTTGTTTCTCTTTCACAAAGTCATTTCCACAATCCATTGAAAATGAAGTGTGTTTTATCTTCTGGAAACATTCATGCTAATTCTATTTTCAAGCAAAAACTACCCGATAATAAAGATGAGTGAATATATTCTAAATTGGCCTCAAAATAATTACAATATTTGCAACAAAATTTGATATCCTTACAACAAATATTTTAATGTTTTTCAAAAGGAAATCCACAACTTAGATTGTAAGCTCTCATTATACCATATGTAATTTCACATTATCCATTAAAAAAAACCAAACGTAGTATGGCATTTCAACGGGCTTGAAAACATACGTGCACTCACATTATCCACTCCTGTCTTTAAATACACCCACGAAGAACCTGTGGTACTTGCTTTCACTCGTATCAGGAATATTTGTTGTGTGGCCAACTGAACTAGTCCAGCTCCCAACGTACCGAAACTTCAATCGTCCTCCATGCTTTGACTCGTTCTTTACTTGCGTGAAGGCAGAGGTTACAACTTCAACTCTCGTTGGTGTTAAGGAATAGCTATTTCAATTCTCGACCTTTACGTCTTTACAGTCGATATGCTTGGTCTCAAGTCCAATGGCATCAAGATTCAAGCGGAAGAAAATAACATTTTTGAACAATAGTGGTGAGTGGAAGTGGAATGAGAGAGACAAAATCTCGTTATTCTTTTTCTCATAATGAACAACTCCACTGGAATTTTGCACAAAAATGATGGGTATGACATGAGTGCTTATTTAAGGACAGTTTGTTTACAATACTGTGCATATGTCAGATGGGAAAGGGATGGCAGAGGGTTGCAACAGTGGTGAAATTGAGGCACAAAAATTAGTGTTTAGGACATAAAATGGTATAGAAAGGTAGGATTACAAGAGCAGAAAAAATAATTTTGGAGGTTGGCTTGATACCATGTCAGATTAGGAGTAAATTCATGAATGTATTGTTGTATTTTAATTAAGATAGCATATGACCATATACAAGGAGAGAGAGACTATTGGGTTTCACCTCCCAGTGTCTCTTTGTCTTCCAATTTCCTTTTATTTTTACTATTTACAATATTTACATCAGTTTACCTAATCCCAAAGATTAGTGTCAATAGATAATTATTCCTACAAGGCATAGTTCAGCCCAAGAAGACATAGGCACAACTTCATACCTCCCTTGGTGTCTCATGCTTAAGTAGTAGTAGAAAAAACTATTGAAATTATAAAAACAATCCCTCTCATGTGAGATGGGAGATTAAAGAGGCTGAAAAAAGAGCTAGGATTTGCTATTGTTTCATCTCAAACACTAATGTTGAGGAACAAATTTGACAATGGGTCCCAAATACAGGTGATATCAAGACAAGACAAACCTAGTATATGTAATATGTGAACACATTAGCAGAGTCCCACTCGAATAGTTAGAGGAGAAGCAATTGATTTTACATGAGGCGGACAAGATACAAGGAAAATACAAAGTTAGTCGATTTGATGAAGAGGTTCCACCTAAACCCATTTAGGTGAATTCCCCAACTACTTATCTTTTGTTGTTATGTATGTCAGGTTAGCTTTTAATATTAATTTTGTCATATAGTTTTTCACAAGGCTTTCAAACCTCAATACAATGCCATAGGTGCCGCAACAATAATTACTTGTTTGGTTTTGAAATTCTATTCAAACATTTCACATGATCTAAGACAACTATTCTTTGTTGCTAGTTTGCTTTTCCCAATGGTAGACCAATGGATACAACCTGATTATTACATATAAACCTTTTGCTTGTGTATTAATATAATTACTATAACCAACTTACATAATATTTATGTATTGCTAGAAGTAGATAATTTTTTCATGATGAAATTTGAGTTTTTAATTATTGTAAACAAATGAATTAAAGTTGTAGGAAATGACTAGTTTGTTGATAAAGCCACCAATGTTTGGAAAAAACTCCTTTGGACAAAATAATAAATATATAGTTTATATCATTCAATAAAGAAGCCGTCAACATTTGACAAAATATTTTGGGTGAAGTAGCCAAAACCCCAAATATTAGATGAAGTCATCTACACTAAAAAAAATGTTTTTGGTGTTGCAATAATAAATCACAAAAATTTAATTAATCATTGATAAAGTCATCAGTGTTTAGAGAAATCAATTGGGTGAAAAAATCAAAATCGTAAATAATATGTCAACAATCATTGTTTCCATTGGCATTTAGAGAAATCCATTATATACACAGGACAACAGTGGTGACCATAACAGTGATGTCATAAAATTCATTTAAACTTCGTTTTATGTAATGTATATTAAAAATATACCGAGCAAGATTTGAAATACATTAAAAACTTAAAAACTTTGAAATTATAAATTTAAAATACCTTGAAAACTTTGAAATTATAAATTTTGGGTTTTAATAACTTTTAATTTTAATTTACACATGAACATAATTATTTAAAGTTGATTTATCATAATTATTTTAATGTGTAATTTAATTTGTACTTAGAATGTCACATGTCCAGAGATGCAAATCTCATTCCCAGGTCATGGAAATGAGAGAATTGGAAACTCCAGACTCTCCAAAGCTTACGTTGTTATCGTAATCTAATGCTCCAGCTGATGCACCAAGAACTGCATGTGTCAATCTAAAAGGCCTAGCATCTACAACTTCTTTGAGTTGGGAGGAACAGAAGGACCAAAGTAGTTGTATTGGGTCACTATGCAGAAACCTCCCCTGCACCCTCTTGCCATCAAGGAGATGAACATTGACCTTACATATATTCACTCCTTGTGGCTCGTCCTCTAGTAGTGTTGGGTACACACGCAGTTTCACTGCGTTTTGTTGATTGTCTTCTTCTTTGATGTCCAAATTAGAAGTAGAAATAGCCAAAGCTTTGCCTAGCTCTTCATCTGCTCTGGCCCTCCTAGAATGGCAATATTACTTGGGGCCGTTCCATAAAAGGTATCAAGTCCTCTAACAATCGCCTTGGGTTGATCATGCATGTCCAAGCTTGCAGTTTCTATCCAGTGATGGAACAAATAACAAGTTTTGATGGCATCTCTATCAAACCATAGTAGGTGCACACCTTCCTTCCTTCTTTGTTGTCATCATAAATCTGCCAGAAAATGAAACTTGCACCAATGTTCTCCCTCACACTTTGGTTGGCCCAAGTGTCTCTATTAAGAGTATAAGAGTTGAACTCTTTGGGGCATTGTATATTTGTGATCACCCATTTTCCTTGGAGTGTAGCTTCATATTTGGCATGCTCAAAACTGCCTTTGGACAGGATTTTAGCAGGTGCTCCATGTTTTGTTCCTCTGAATGACATAGGTAGCAAAAATATGGTCCCTAGAACCCTTTCTTCTAATGTGGTCCCAAGTTAATATTTTCTTCCTTCCTATCATCCAAAGAAATAACGAGACTTGGGTCATAAATTCTTAGACCAAATCCGAAGCCAAAGTTGGCCTTTCTCTAAGTTCTTGTGTCTTGCTAGGAGTGCATATGCTTCTTTTAGGGAGAACATACCAATGGGTAGTAAACCCCATCTTACTTTTTCTCAATCTTGAGCTATCCAAATTCTCCTTTCCAACGACTCCTCCTTTAGGCTCTCCCATGGAAAATCATGTTGGATGTTTGCCCAATCCTATTTAGATTTCCAAGATCTCCACATACCTGATTCTTAAGCTTCTCTCTAGAAATCTGACACCCTTTTACCTCCCAATCCTATGGTGAATATTTGTATCTCCCTATGCTCTTCCCTTTCCTTTAACGTTGGGAGTTTTTTCCAAGCATCTTCCCAGAATAAAGTAGAATCCCATTTTCCAACCTCCCAGAAGGGATACTCTTTTACAATGTTTATATTCTCCTGCGCCCACTTCCATATGGTTGATCCTAGAATGATCGAGAAATCACAGAGGTGTTCTTCTGGAGAAACCAAGGGGAGGTATTTCCTTCTCCAAATTTGTTTCTAGAGTTCATTTCCACCTAGAACCCATCATCACCATAATTTGGCTCCAATAGCTCCATTAAGGATCTTCAGGTTTCACAAGCCTGGGCCCTCGATCTTCTTGGGAAGGTAGACTCGCTTCTCCCATGCCACCAAAGGTCATTTCCTCACCTTAATAGCTCCTCTCCATATAAATTCTCTCCACTTAGAGGTGATTTCATTAGCAATCTCTTTGGGTATATGAAATACCACCATTTTATAGATCAAGATAGCTTGCGACATCGATTTGGTTAGCACTAATCTTTCCGCTAAATTGAGAGCTCTAAAAGCCTAATTGTTGACTTTGTTGGATATTTTCTTTAGGATCTCCTGCTAATAAGAGGACCTTTTTGAGTTTAAAACCAAGGGCACCCCAAGTAATTCGAAGGTAGACAATCAATTCGGAACTCTAATACCCTTGTTATATGTCGTTGAATCGACTCCTTACAATGAAAAAAGAAAATGGTTGTTTTATCATTATTTATAACCGTACTTGAGGCTTCCATAAAAATTAACAACAAAGAATGAATAACTCTATACTCTTTGAGGCTTGGCTACCTGAATAGACACACATCATCTACAAATTGTTGACAAGTCACTGGTAGGTCATTCCCGTAAATTATTATCCCTTTTAACTCACTCTTGGAGCATGCACTTTAAGTAATCTTCCCAACCTATCTGTATCCAAAATAAAAAGAAACAAGGATAGGGGGTCTCCTTGTCTCAAACCTATAGATAGATTAAAAGTACTTGATGGAGATTTGTTGATCAGAATGTAAAAGAAATAAGAACAAATGAGGGATCTATTCTAGGAAATCCACTTCCATGAGAAATAAAAAAGCATTTAAACCCCAAGACAAGTAATCCCAACTTAGTTTGTCATCTGCCTTTGAAAGATTTAACTTTATCACCATATCTGGTTTTTTTATGGGACTTTAGTGAGTGGATTACTTGTGAGCAATTATTATCCCATCTGTGATTTGGTGACCCTCCACAAATCTTGTTTTCTCTGTCATAATAAAATCCTTCAACAAAGACTTTAATCGATTTACAACCACTATGGAAATGGTCTTGGTAAACAACATTGCAAAGAGAAATGGGTCTAAAACCACTAGGGTCCTTTTTTTTCCTAGCTTTAGGTATTAATGTTAAGAAGGTAGCATTCAAACCTTAACAAATCATTTGGAATTTCCTTGACTCCTCCATTTCCACATGATTCTCCCATCCAAAGAAAATTTGGCACGCTTTAAAAAAGTCCACAGTGTATCTATTTGGTGGTCCTAGTGCTTTGTTATGAGGCATCACAGACACTACATCCTCAATCTCTTGCAACGAAATCTCACTCATTAGAGCCTTGTTCTATTATTTGTTCACTAACCTAGGGATACAATATGTAATCTTGTTGACAGCATTCTTCTATCTCCTCATGAGAATTCTTCCTCTTCTCGGCCCTTCCAATTAGTGAGAAGTTCTATTGTGATTTTTGTGCTTTATCAATGACATGTCTAATAAATTTGGATGTTTCTCACCCTCCCTCAGCCATTGAATTCTTAGCTTATGCCTCCATATTGAATCTTCTTGTTTCCTTTATTACTCTAATTTATTCAGAGAAATTCCCTCCTCCAGCACTAGGTCCTGTGATCTACCTTCAATAATCATCCTCTGCTAAATCTCGTACATCTTACTTTCCAAAATTTATTTTTATTTGATAATATGACTGAACTCCTTTTTATTGCATTGTCTAATCTTGGATTTGAGCTCTTTTAACTTCTGTTGGAGCATGTGCATTATGTCTTTGCTTGTCGCCTTAATTTCCCCACCATGATCTTGTTTTTCTACAAAAATACAAATCTTGTAATCTTATTTTTATGTTAAATCAATTCTAATAATATTATTTTCTTTGATTAAAATATCTTAATTAAAAAAATAAATATATATTTATTATTTAAATAATATTTTTAAAAGTGGTGAATCTAATGAGAAAAGTGAGAAATTTTTACTATAGACAAGGGTTTAATTCTCATGCATACTACTTAAAACATTAATACTTAAAATAATAATAAATATTAATTAAAAAAACAAAACAAAACAACAAACTCTTCTAATATATAAATAGAATACAATATCACTTTATAAAATAAATATAACTAAATTATTGTATTAAAATAAAAACCTTAATTACAATATAAATGTTATTAAATAATATTATATTTCTCTCTTTTAAAATTAATAGAGAAATAAAAATAAAATGCAATATGCCACCTTTCTGGATAATATGATTACAATCAAACTATGCAAAATATTATATGTCCTTTGTAGATAATATGATTACAATCCAACTCTGCAAAATATTATTTATCTTTGTGCTCTTCTAAATTCAAATACGTCAGGTCATAGTATCAACTACATCTATATTAAATACAATAAAAATATTTAATAATGGAGTGAAAACATTCTACAGTGAATTTGTTAAATTTATAATATTATTTAGTTTATTTTAACTTTTTTGTTGATCAAAATTTTTTCATTAGATTTTTATGAAAATAAAGATTATAGAAGATGTCTCAACAACTTTTTTTCTTCATTCCGAATAGACTTGTTCGAATAGAGGATCGGAGGATTTCATAGATAGAGCTTTACAAACATTATTTATGCTTGGCATAGAAGCCATATAGTACTTGTAAAGAAACAAAAAAAACAATAAAGACCAGCAGCAACATTTCATGGAGGGGAATGAGGAGGGAGCACAAGGGAACTGTAAAATAGCCATCATGCTAATGCATGTGAAAATCAATATGGTCCACCTAAGCTTCCAAGTTACGTAGGTGGTCATTTGTTCTACGGTGACTTCAAGGAAGAAAATACATATGTTCTAATATCTCATTCAGACTATACTGAATATCATTCATATGTGCGATGAGTTCATTACGATCTTCATACCTGTGGTCATGAATGATGTCAATATTGAGCTAAATGTCTCGAAGTTGTGTAGCTAAGGATTCCATTGTTGAGGTAGCCTCAATTCTTCTTGGAGAGCGAGCTAGGAAGAGTGCCACCTCACCCTCACACTCAGTGCTGACTGAATTCCACGAAGACGAGTTGTTGTGATGAGCGGGCCAGCCTGCTAACGAAATTTCCATCCCCATGACAAGGCCTCCCTCACTGACGAGGCATTTTTCGGTAGGAGGGATGCTGAGCAACTGAGACTGAAAGCACCCTAAACTGTACCTGCAACTGAAAGAGAAATAACACCTGCCACGGGAAAAGGGCACTCAACAAGGTGGGGTAGGATCAGAAACGCCACCAAGGAGGAGACGAAGGGCTACCCAGCAATTCGCCTGGAAAGGTTCAGACCAAATTTCTCCAAGACGCCACCGAAGACTACCCCAACAACTTAGAAGGGGACCTCTGAGACACTAGAGTCAGAGAGAGAAATGAAAACTACTACCAAACCAAAAAGCAAAAAAGGACAACCCTTTCACGAAGTAACAAATGGAGAGGGTAGGCATAGGAAAACCGAGGTATGGGAATCTACCATTCCCAAACAGAAGAGGCCTAGAGGGTAAACCAAAGTCCACAGACCCACAGTATCCAAGAAACACTTGCAAACGCCAAGCCCCAAAAGCAAAGCCAAAGCCACCCTAGGACTCCTTAAGACAACACACGACGCACAAGATAGACCTTGGGTAGGGAAACTTTTAGGGGCTAATATTCGTAGGTGGGCTAATTTTCCATGCTTTTTCCAATAAAAAGATTCGCTAATTTCCATTTTTTCTAAAAATTATTCGCCCAAAGTTTATAGTATAAAATTATTTCACCTTAAAAGTCACCAAAAATTTATATAAATACTATACAAAATTATTAAAAATTTGAATAATTTTACCAAAATATTGTTAAACATTTTATAGATCTCATATAATGGATTACGAGATTCACCAAGGTTTCTAAACTTCAAGACAAATTTCCATCGTTAAAGTTTTCCCTGACCTTGGGGCATGATTTAAACAGTGGAGCACAATTACTAATTCAAATCTAGTAAGAGAGACCACCTTAAGCCAGCAAAACCAGAGAAGGCAACTAAACCATAATTTACAACCATAGGTAGTGCCAAGATGAAAATTTCCTCCTAGGAAAGAGGGGGGTCCCATGTACTCGTTTGAAGGCCAAACTCCTTCCAAGCTAGAGTAGACCGGACTTCCACTGTGTCGCATATCCAAAGCCAAAACCACGGCGAGCTGCCATGGTTACCGTCACCCTCCCTCTTCCCAACAAACATCGCCCAAACTTCCAACAGCAATAAGAACTCCACCACCCTGCTTAACATAATAGTAGCACCATTCAGAAAGATCACCCTGAAGGAGTACAAGGTAAAGAAAACAATGATTAAATGCAGCATATGCGCTACGTGGTGGAGGGGGAAAGCCCTAAGGACCAACTTGACGTTGTTTGATCACCCATATCAGGGGATTTTATTTTAGCTATTGAATTAAAGAGTTACTAAAAATAAAATTGCAATATTCCACCTTTATAGATAATATAATTACAATCAAATTATGCACAATATTATATCTCTTTGTGCTCCTGTAAATTTAAATAACTCATGTCATATTCTCAACTACATGTATATTAAATATAATAAAAATATTTAATAATAGAGTGAAAATATTTTATTGTGAACTTGTTAAATTTATAATATTATATAGTTTAATTATTAAATTTGGTAGAGAGTTTTAAGAATCATAAGTTTAATTTCTTTAATTTGAAAAGTTCGGGTTTCTACTTTTTCAAGTGTTCAATTTATTTATACATTCAAAAATGTATTTTAAATAACAAGAAATTACAATATGGAGGGAAATTGTATCGTCTGATTACAGAGAGAAAGATCATTTGTCTATTAGTTAGATTGTGCTATGTTATATTATGTTTTTACTAATATTTCTCCCCACTTCTATTCAATATTTAACAAGTGCTGCAAGACAACTTTGCATAAATTTTGGTGGCTAGTAACCACTAGTAAGTCTACACATTTACAATTAAGGCTTTGTTTTATGCAAAACCTTGCTTAAATTATAGTGGGAAGTAACTAATGATAACTATGTTTTTTACCTATTTTTAAAGTTTTTATTTTTGAATGGTTGCTTTGCAAAACTTAAGAATAAAAAATCACTACACAAATATCTAAAAATCATGCATGAAGATTGCAACCATAACCATATATTATGGCATAAAATATGTGAGGCAATTATCCACATAGCATTATATTTTGAAAAAAAATGCAATAAGGCCTTCATGTTATTGCCAATCAACACCTATTACATATAGTCCATTCAAAATTTAAAAAAAAAAAAAAATTATTAATAATATTGAAAAAAAAAAAATTATTTTTCAAACACTAAACTAATAGTATTATTGCCTGACGAGTAAGTGATAAGAGAATAAAAATATAAATATTTGATGATAAATCTCTTAAATTTAGAATACAATATTATCAAATAGAGTTTTCGGAATAATCAAATAGTTGTTTCGAGGTTTCTAACCATCTATTGTGGTTCATCAGGATGACAAGGATGAATCACAATAGATGTTTTGAAACATCGACTCCAAAACAACTATGTGATTATTCTGAAAATTCTATTTGATAATGATATAGATCATAGAAGTCTGAAATCAAAAATATAATATTTTTCCAATACATTTCCCATATATATATATATTATTAATATATAGTGATAGAGAAACCCTGCTTCACAGGATGAACATTACGGAACGCCTCAAGGACAACATACAACTAAAACTATATGATTTAAAAAGGTGAACATTATGAACCCTTCAAGGACAAAAATATTACTGACACTATATGATTTAATTAATTTATATTTTGAAATAAATATAATGGTCATTTAATAAATAAAAAAAAAAAAAATATATAATTTTCTTTAATTTTTGCAAAAACACACTGAAAAACAATGATTTAAAAAAGTTAATTTATAATTTGAAATAAAATATGTCATAATAAAAAATAAAATTTATATAATTTTTTTTTAATTTTGCAAAACACCTGAAAACTATATGATTTAAAAAGTTAATTTATATTTGAATAAAATAATGGTCATTAAAAAAAAATTACTATAATTTTCTCGAGTTTAGTAATTAATTAATGATAAAAATAGTTTGATTCATTTTAAAGTGATTTATTATGGTTATTTATAAAAGACATATTATTTATATTTTTAAATTTTGTATGATTAACATTTTTCTTCAATAATTGAGGAAGACTAAATTCTTAGTAATTACATTATCATTTAAAGGTTTTATTCCAAATAAATGTAATTTCCACTCCTATCATATTTTTTTAGTTCCAACACCAACATATTTCTTGAGATGAATAATTTCATATAAATAATATGTAAAAAAAATCAATTAATTTCTTATCTATAGTTTAATTGATAATGATTGGAACCAACATAATAAATATATAAATAGAAGAATTATCACTTGTAAATTCAACAAAAATAATTATTATGGTATACCTTAAAGTTTTTTTCCTATCCAAACACAATTTGTTTAAATTTTTTTCCCTCTTTTCTATAATAATTATATTATAAAAAATTATTATAAAAATTGTAAATAATTTTATAAAAAATATGACAATAACCTATAACATATAATATGATGATGATTAATGTCCTCTGAAATCCATGTGGTCTTTCAGAGTTTAATAAAGTACGAAAATATTTGGAATTATTTAGTATTTTATTTCTATGCTTGAAAAGCATTAAGCGAAGTGTTCCTCACCACAGTAACATAAAAGGTCAAGAACGTTGGTAGTGACAAATATTTTGAAATTTATATCAAATGCGAGCATAATATCGACCATCTAAGAGAAAGTGTTTTTCATCTTCAACCCTCATAGTGTCACAAATGTTATATAATATTTCATACCATAGTGGCTTGGGAATTGATTAATGCTCAATTTCATTGTAAAAGTCATAGGAATGTGTTCTTATTTTAGCAATGCTCATTTTCTTCATAACATTAGTCATGATAAAGAGATGTGTTTTTATTTTCAAGATTAGGGTTGATCACCTCCTTATAATATCTTAGTTTCATTTATCCCTCTAACTCTTTATCACCCCAAAATTTCTCCTTAAATGTTTAAGTAATAATAATTTTAATGTTATTCTTATTCTACAAAATGATCTCCTCGTCCCTCAATGGTTTGGCCAAGATTGGGCACCCTTATGCTATCCCCACTTGAATATAATATGAAGGTTTTGGCTAGAGTTAGAAGCAATTTTTTGAAAACTCTTGTTTTCCATGTTGTCTAACTTATTCTTATATATAGGATACCTAGTCATAGCCATGCTTTCAATGGTGTAAAAAATTGCTTCAATTTAGGTGGATAAGATAGTGAGTATTGCCTTTAATCTTGAGATTGTAGGCCATAAAATACTTTTGGATATATTCTATCTCCATGCACAACTCTTTGGAGAAACTACAACCCTAAAAGTAGTTTCATTTTATCTCATATTCATAAGAGTTGTTGACTTACAATCATTTTCAAGCCCATAGTAAGTTTTCCATCCTCCATTTATCATTTTCTCAATACTATAATGCCAATTGAGCTTGTGATGGATATCAATTCTAAGATATTTGCATGAATCAACTTTATCCATGCACTTGTTGTCATATATCAAAATATCATAAGTGAGCATTTTATATTTAATTATCATAGTTTTGTTTTTATTATTATTAATATCTATACCCATCTTAGAGTAGAAATTTTGGAGGATTATTAGTTTCTTGCTGATATTGTAAAGGATCCTCATCAAAAGAACAATGTTCACTATGAAACTCATGCCAAATTTGTTCTTATTTTAGCAATGTTCATTTCCTTCTTCACATAAGTCAAGATAAAGAGATTTTTTTTTCGAGATTAGGGTTGATCACCTCATTATAATATCTTAGTTCATTTTTCCCCTCTAACTCGTTATCACCCCACAATTTCCAGTTGAATTTTCAAGTAATAATAATTTTAAGATTATTCCCCTCATCCCCCAATGGTCTAGCCAATATTGGGCATCCTTATGTCATCCCTACTTGAGTCATATATGATGGTTTTGGCTATAGTCAGAAGAAATTTTAAGAAACTTCTTGTCTTCCATGTTGTTTAACTTCTTCTTATACGTAAGATACCTAGTCATAGCCATGATTTCAATGGGGTAAAAACTTGCTTCAGTTAGGAGGATAGGATAGTGAGTATTACCTTTAATCTTGAGATTTTAGGCTATAAAATACTTTTGGATCTGTTCTCTCTCCCTCCCAGGAGACATTGGAACCCTAAAGCTCACACCCATATAAAATAACAAGAGTGAGGAGAATCTCAAAAAAAAAAAAAAATTTATCTCACATCCAAAGATATGCTGACTTACAATCATATTCAAGCTCATAATAATCTTTCCATCCTCCATTTATCTTTTTCTCAATATTACATTTCCAATTATTGATTCCATCAATAATTTGATAGAGATTCCATCAACACTTGTTATTAATTCCATCGTCGGACAACAGAAAATGCAGGCTTGGACAGGCATGATCAACCCAGAGTGATTGTTAGAGGACTTGATAACTTTTATGGAAATTGGCCCCTAGGAATATAGCCATTCCAAGAGGTCCATAGCAGATGAAGCGTGAGGCAAAGCTATGGCTATTTCTACTTCTTTGGACATCAAAGAAGAAGACAATCAACAAAACTAAGTGAAACCATGTGTGTACCCACTACCAGAGGAGGAGCCACAAGGAGTGAATATATCTAGGGTGGGTGTCCATCTCCCTCATGGAAAGAGGGTACAGAGGAAGTTTCTGCAGAGTGATCCAATACAGCTACTTTGGTCCTTCTCTTCCTCCCAACTCAAAGAAGCTCTAGATGGAAAGCCTTTTAGATTGACATACACGGTTCCTGGTGCATCAGCTGAAACCTTGGATTGGGGTTTCAAATTCTCTCATTTTCATGACCTAGGAATGAGATTTTCATCTTTGGACATGTCATTCTAAGTACAAATTAAATTATAAATTATAATAATTATAATAAATAAACTTTAAATAATTATGTTCATGAGATATCTTAAT